>JADRCD010063283.1:0-11409 GCA_019843815.1 Montemys delectorum | reverse complement strand
AAAACTATATAAAATAGATATCATCTTCGAAAAATTCTGGCAAAGTTTTTTTAAGTAATGCATAGGGAAATAGGGTTAATAAACAATGATGTCTTCCTATAAGCACAACACTTGGTATACAGAAGCAGGATTTCCACGCTCGCTTATTGTACATAGGATAAATAGTAAGTTTGTCTTAATGTTACAAAAAGAGATGAAAGGAAAGGAGAGGAGAAGAGAGGAGAGAGAAACAATTGAAACATCTACACGAAGGATGAGCTTCCAACTAGTTTTACTGAGTCACTATACAGTAATTGTATTCACCCTTACTCTAGCCTGGTAAAAACTCTTATAATTTTTCTTTAAATTTATTTGAGCTATTCAATGATCATTCCATCTATTTTCATAAGAATCATTCAATAATGACATATTCATAGAGCTCACTGTTCTGCCAGACTAAGCCTGACTATATAATTATTTTTTCTCAGAAATTCCACATATGTGAAAAAGAGCATTGAATATATGATGAATAAACCCACTTAATGACATTGTCACCCATGAAATAATTTGTTCTAAACAGACCGCTCCTCTCTACAAAGATATATTACTACTTAGCATTTAGCTCTGGAGAAATTATATTATCTGAGAAAGTTCTGTGCTGTTTAATTTCACGTCAACTTCACATTCACTATAATCTTCAGAGAGCAAGGTTCCTCAATTGAGAAAACACCTCCAGATGATTTGATTGTAGGCAGGCTTTTTGTTTTGTTTTGTTTTGTTTTGTTTTGTTTTTATTTTTTGTTTTTCAATATAGGGTTTCTCTGTGCAGCCCTGGCTGTCCTGGAACTCACTCTGTAGACCAGGCTGGCCTCGAACTCAGAAATCTGCCTGCCTCTGCCTCCCAAGTGCTGGGATTAAAGGCATGCGCCACCACTGCCAGGCCATTTTCTTAAATAGTGATTGTTGGGAGAGGGCCCAGCTTGCATATTGAACATGTTGACAACCCTGGGATGGTAGCTGTGGGTTCTAAAAGAAAATGGGCTGAACAAGCCATGGAGAGAGCTAGCCAATGTGTAGCACTCTTTCATGGTCTTTGCCCTAGCGCTTGTCTCTAGGTTCCTGTCCTATTTCAATTCCTGTCCTGACTAACTTCAAAGATGAATAGAGATGTGGAAGTGTAAGTCAAATAAACACTGTTCTCCCAGAGTCACTTTTGGTCATGGTGTGTTATCACAGCAACAATAACCATAAAACAGGCTAATTACCACCAAAATATGCTTCATTTTAACTAGGTCACAAAATTTCCTTTTCTTACTTCATTCTCACAAGGGAAGGCAATGGAAAAATCTTAGCTATCAAGTTCTATATGCAGGTTATGGACAAACAAGGTCAAATAATGGTAGGACAGAGTCATGGTACAATGTGTATCAGAAAAAGTCAAGGTTCAGCTGCTTAGTTCAATGAGTATTTCACAAATTAGTCCACAGATATTTATATGCATCATTTTTATGTATAGATCATGCATCATATTGAAAGACAATGAAATAATCACTCAACATATGTGAATAAATAAACAGTAATTATAAAAGGTGGTTCTAAATAAACATTATGCATGAATCATCAGTTACCAAGACAATGATTGGCTGTGAATGATATATTATTTCATTGTCTCAGCTCTTACTTGGGTACTCTGCTCCAGATGTATGTTGGAATCATTCACAGCTCTTATATTTGTTTCAAAACTTACATGCTTTACCCCAAGTCTCCTCAGGAATTTCAAGTCAATTTCTCACACAGAAACATGTTCTGAATTCAAAGACTTAAAAATAATACATTAAAAAGTAAGGGAAAATAATATAAACCAATTAACTAGGGTAACATACAACAATCTCTGGAATTCTAATATTTAAAGGCTTCATTATATTTAAGGTAGGAAGAAAATCAAGATTGGGTTTAGAAAAGGACTTGTCAAAAGGGAGTCAGAACTGCTCTGATTTCTTCTATTCTATAGTGGAGGTTGGGGAAAAAGGAGGAAAATGAGTGGTATATTTTTCAAACAAAGGTGAGTGCCTCAATGATGAGTTGCACTGTCTAAAAGTATAAGAGATAAGATGGAAATTTGTGGTCAGTTATGATGATATTTATTTTCAACACAAGAATTTAGGATCTGAAAACAAGGGAATCAGTTTGAGGACAGCCTAGTCTATATAAATAGTTCTAGCACTGGCAGGATTACACAGTGGCAATGTGTCTCAATAATTAGAAGAAATAAATTTGTAAAGGGGGAAATTAATATGGGAAAATGTTTTAAGAAGGAACTAAATCGTACTATATTCTAAAGAAAAGAAATTTATATATTGTTTGTTATACTAACTTTCTTTATTCAAACATATTGTGATAAAATAGAAGTATAATTCAAGAAATATATCTAGTATATCACATTATTTATTGAAACACTGGAAAACTGCAAATCTTATGATTGTATGAGTAACACATTATTGGTTGAGGCATGCAGAGATAAATAATATGAAATATAACAGGCTATTATTAGTTTCATGACCTGAACTATTTTACAGTAATATTAAAATCAATTATCTGAAAAATAAATTCTAAAGTCGAGATTTTAACAGAGAAATTTTATTTAAATTATGACAGACTTGACAAGTGATATACACTCAAGAAAAATTTCAAGAACTCAGTAGAAACTTTATTTTTATATTTTTCAGTTGTTCCCATAGTTTAGTTTGTGTTCATAAAGACTTCAACATCTATTGTTTTGTCAAACAAAGAGCAGGTAAGAAAGATATAAAGCACATTAATACTTTTTCCTCTCTTCTGTACATAATGATAATATTGTATAAATAATTGGATACTTAGACATCAGAAAATTATAATTTCATATAAAAGATTAATCTATAAATGGATTTATCACTACCTTTCTTTTACATGCTAGTAAATAAACACTATTTCTTTTACATGCTAGTAAATAAACACTATTCATGAGCTGTTATCTAAAACTACATATTTTATTCTAAATATCTTCATTTAAAGTTATTCCTCACAGAGTTCACCTGTGACAAATGCAGGGTGTAATAATATATTATGGAAGTTGAAATGAAAATTTAAAAGATGAAAATGATTGGATTATTTTTCTCTTTAAGCTGTTGGCTTAAGCATTATAGATAACATTACTACTATAAATTTTTAAAGGATCACATTTCATATTATTCTTACTTTTTTATTTTCTTCTCAATTTCTATGATCAGGAGAAGTGTCTTTTGTAGAAGAGAAAGAAGTTTCATCAGTCAATGAGGGAAAAATTAAAGGAGGGAGCAAAATAATTAGTAAAAAATAAAGGAAAAGCATGGGAAAGTTTATAGAAATTACTTTTTACCCCCATTTGCCCCCCAACAGAGTCTTGAGAGTATTTCAAGTGAAATATCAAGGGACATCTCATTGCCAAATAAACTATTTTAAAACAATACAACTTAAAATTCTTTACTTTATATAAAAATTAATCTTTTCCCAAACTTATTCTAGATTGATTTCTATTGCTATGATAAAACATTGTGATAAAAAGCAACTTTGGGGAAGAAAGGGTTCATATAATTTACAGTTCCAGGTCACAGTTAGGGAAGATGCTCACAAAGGAGTTTAAAGCAAAAACAGTTGAGGGATACTGCTTGTTGTCTCAACCTTGGGTCCACACCTACCTCCTTGCATAGGTATACAGGCTAGGTCCACTTCCTCAGAAAATGTTGCCATCCTCTTATGTCAACTAAGACAGTAAAGGCAATCCCTCATAGACACACCCTCAGACCAACCTGATAATGGCAGCACTCAATTGAGATAACTTTCTGGTGATAGTAGGATATTTCAATGTTTCAGTTATTTGTCTATTGCTGTAAAAAGACACCATGACTAAGGCAGTTTATTTTTCAAAAGCATTTGGTTAGGGAATATTTATACAGTTTCAGAGGATTAGTCCATAATTATCATGGCCAAGTAAGTATGGTACCTGAGCAGTAGCAAGAGTTAACATTTGAATCTGAGAGTTCAGATTAGAGAGTGAGACTTTGCCTGGTGTGAGCTTTTGAAACCCCAAAGCTTAGTCCCTGCCACACACCCCCTAGTCCTTCCTAAACAGTTCCATTATCAAAGAATCAAACATTCAAATATATGAACCTATAGGAGCCATTTTGATTCAAATGGCCACATTTAAGTTGACAGTTAATGTTAACTAGGACAACAGTATAATGCCTGTTGCCTGAATAACTGTTACACTGATACTGTTTGTGATGGATGAAGAAAATCATTCATATTCACTAGTAAATGTATTTCTTTATTTGAGAAGTAAAGTTGGTTAAGTTGACTGTAAGTCATTTTCATTTATTAAGAAGTGCTTCAAAACTTTACTAGGACTTAGTTAAGGGGGATCTTATATGGAGAATGTAGTCATAGTATGAACAAGTATACTCCATACTATTTAGAATTACTGATAAAAGACATATACTTCCCTTCAGATAGTAAGCTTGTACTTACACACACACACACACACACACACACACACACACACACTTTAACCTTCACAAACATTATTTAGAGTTCAGAATCATCATGTCTTTTACAAAGCATTTTTAAATTTATAACTCTGAAATTCATAATACCCCATTTTTAGGAATAGGAAAACATATATTTAATAGCAATACTGATGTATAACATACTATATAATTAAATAGGCATAATCTGATACATTTTTAAAAAATATTAAAATACCTATGAAACCATTAAAATAATGAACTTCAGTATTATTCTACAAGTTTTTCATTGTTTTGAATAATTCTGTCCTTGAAATTCAAGACAGGGTATCATATGAAGGGATGAGGTTGCCAACCCACAGTCAAAAACGCTGATCCCCAAATCAAGACAAGAAACCAGATGTGCAAACTCCAAACTATGCATCTCCATGTCTAATGTGAAAGCAGTTTCAGGTCTCCAACTTCTTCTTCATCTTTGTCAATTGCAACAAACTTCTTTACCTGGAATGATTACTCCCCCTGTTAGCAGTATTCCTCAGGATGCTCTGGCATTGTGAAACTCTTGGGGTCTCCAAGGCAGCTTTCATGTTAGAGTTTCTTGTTTCAATGTCTGGGATCCACACATAATCTTCTGGGCTCCTCCAAAGGGCTGGCTTCACTTCTCCAGCTCTTACCTCAGTAACACTCTAAGCTCAGGTTGATCTACTCCTCTTTCATTGCCGCCCTTGGTGATCTTCCCATGGTACTGGCATCTCCAATACACTGGGGTCTTGTGCTGGAACTAGGCTTCACCAATAGCCTCTCGTAGGCCCTCTTCACGGTGCCAAGCCTCACCTCATTTGCACACCTCCTTCAGTCATGAGTCATCAACTTCAGCTGAGGCTGTAACTTCACAGATGGCCTTCCATGGCCTCTCACAGTGCCAAGCCTCAGCTGCTCTTCATGACCCCTCCATGCCTTAGAAACCAGGACAACCTGGGTGACTCTTACATATTACCAAGCACAGCTGTAGCATGAAGTACAACCTTGGCTATCTCTGGAACACAGCTTCTCTGTGCACTCAAAAAACACTTCCCAGAAGATTTCACCTCAGCGATGCTGGTTTCTCCTTAATCACTGATAAATTCTTAGCTATAGATAACCAGAATAAACTATCCCAGTAGTTCCTTCTATTCTTGACCCTAAAGCCAGAGCCACATGGCCGAAGCTGCAGTGATCTACCACTTGCTGGGGCTGGAACATGTCCACCCCCTTTATTCTATTACCAACTTTCTGTTTTTCCAACTTCCTCACTGCCTAAACTTGGATTTCCAGGAAGTTGCTCAGTATATTTACCTTAGACTGAGAGATCTGTATGGTTCTTTCTACTGTAATGCTGGGATTAAAGGCTTGTACTACCATGCCTGGATTTAAGCTTTTCTTCATCTAGAACCTGCTTTGTCCCAGGCTGGAATTGCACTCAGAGATCTGTTTGCCTTTACCTTCTGGGATCAAATGTGTGCACCACCATGATTGGATCTAAATATAGTCAGATAGGATCTTGCCCCCAAATCTCTTAATCAGTTATCTACTAGAAGGCAGGATTCAGCTCCATTTCACTTCCTGGTGACACTTTAATATTTAAAACATTTATTTTACAGTTTTCCTTTCTAAGATTGCTACACTTGTTAAAAATGCTCTTCATGAGACTTAACCAGAGAACAAAATCTATGATGGGCATTTCTGAGACTTACTTTATCAATAAAATTAATATAAATATCGTTAACTTAGCTTTAGATAGATTCTTTAGACAAGGGCATAAAATAGCCACATTCTTCATCAAAATGTCACAAGAACAACCCCAAGCCACATATTAGAATTATTTTCCTCTGAAACCTCTAGAGCCAGGCTTCCACAATTCAAGTCATCCTTAGCTAGAAAGTCTTCTATATTTCTACTAGGATGGCTAACTAATTCCCACTTAAAGTATTCTACTGCTTTTCAAATTCAAAGTCCCCAAATTCACATTCTGCTAAACACAAGCATGCTCAGGTCTATTACAGTAGAACCCCATTCTCTGGTAACAACTTATATATTAGTTAGGGTTTTACTGCTGTGAACAGACAACATGACCAAGGTACTTTTTTAAAGACAACATTTAATTTGGGCTAGTTTACATGTTCAGAAGTTCAGTCTATTATCATCAAGGCAGGAACATGGCAGCATCCAGACATGGTGCAGGAAGAGCTGAGAGCTCTCCGTCTTCATCTGAAAGCTGCTAGCAGAATATTGGCTCCCAGGCAGCTAGGACAAGTATATTAAAGCCCACACTCACAAAGCTACATGTACTCCAACAAGGCCATGCCTCTCAACAGTGTCACTCCCTGGTCCAAGCATATACAAACCATCACTATGCCTAATAAACCCTAGTCAATATAGTTCTTGAAGTCCCAGCTAAAGTAGGGAGACAAAATAAATAAATAAATGGTATATAAGTAGGAAAAGTATGAGTTAGTATCCTGATTTGCAGATGATATACCTCTAATAAACAAAGTATCTCTGGGAGATTCTGTGAAAACCTCCTGTACTTGGTAATAATATTGAAGAAAAATAACAGGATACAAAATTAATTCAGCAAAGTAGCAAGATACAAAAAAGTCAGTACTTATCCTATATACTGATGACATATATATATATATATATATACTTAAAATAAATATATGTATACATATATATGTTAAATTTCAAGTTATTATTTTTCTGTCATTTCTTTCTGACATTGTGTAGGCTTTTCATTACAATTATTTATTTGCTTGTTTCTTACTTTTGCATATAGTTGTGGGTTTTGTGTAGATGTACATGTGCCATGATGGAAGTTAGAGGACAACGTGCAGGAATTAATTTTCTCCTTCCACTCTGGTTCCTTGATAACCAATTCATGTCATTAGACTTGGCAGCTTGTACCTTTACATACTTAGTTATCTCACCAGTCATAGTGTAGACTTTGAACAAAGATGCTAATCCTACTTTGTCAAATCATTCATAAATCCTTTTCCCTTTTATAATCCATTCTATTTCATTTTATAAAATGATTATTTCCTACTATCTATGATGACATACATAAGAATAACCACCTTAGACTCATATTTAAATACTTAGGAAATGGTATTATGAAATAAGGGGATTGATGAAGAAAGAGTATCACTGGGGTTAGGCTTTGAGGTTTCAGATGTTCAAGCTAGCCCCAATAATTTTCATTCATGCCTGCATAAGCAGATGTAGAACTCTCAGCTACCTCTCTAGTATGATGTTTACCTGTCTGCCATAGTGCTTCTTACCATGATGATAATGGACTAAACTTCTGGATTGTAAGCTAGCTACAATTAAATGTTTTCCTTTATAATATTTGCTGTGGTCATGGTTGTTGATTGATTACTATGGTTAATACATTGAAGTCAGAAATATTCTACTAACCCTATGTTATGGAAACATATAATGCAAGGGATAATTTCTTACAAACCAAGGCTAGAATATGTTACCTCTTCTTTGTCATTATCCTCATTAGAGCCTACATTTTCTATTATCATTCTCACTTAATAGCTGAATAGTACTCCATTTGAGGTAACCAGATGACAAAAAGCAAAGTGAAGAACAAAAGCACCAGATGCTAATGTAATTTGGCACTATTAGAATTCAGTTCTCCCATCACAGGAAGCCCTGGACACCCTGACACACCTGAAAACTATGATGCTGATCTAGAATCCTACCTTATGAAAATAATTGAGTTCTTTAAGGTGGATGTAAATAACTCACTGAATGAAACACGGGTAAACAAGTAGAAACCCTTAAAGAGGAAACAAATAAATTCCTTAAAGAATACAGGAAAATAAAATCAAACAGGTGAAGGAATTGAATGAAATGGTCTACAAACTAAAAATGGAAGTGGGAACAATAAATAAATAAATAAATAAATAAATAAATAAATAAATAAATAAATAAATGGAGGCAACCCTGGAAATAGAAAATCTAGAAAAGAGATCAAGAACTACAGATGCAAGCATCACCAACAGAATAAAAGAAATAGAAGAATCTCAAACTGAGAAGATACTTTAAAAGATATTGACACAATGGTGAAAGAAAATACAAAGCATAAAAATATTCCTAACCCAAAACATTCAGGAAATCCAGAACACAATGAAAAGACCTAATCTATGAATAATAGGAATAGAAGAGAGCAAAGATTCCCAGCTCAGAGGACCAGAAAATGTCTTCAACAAAATCATAGAAGAAAACCTGATGAAAAAGATGGCCATAAATGTACAAGAATCCTATAGAACACCAAATCAATTGGACCAGAAAAGACAATCCTCTTGTCATATAATAAACACAACACTAAATACACAGAACAAAGAAAGAATATTAAAAGTAAAGGAAAAAGACCAAGTAATATATAAAAGCAGACCTATCATAATTACACCAGACTTTTCATCAGAGACCCTAAAAGCCAGAATGTCTTGCCTTTTTAAGAGTTCCCCTTTTAACTAATGCATTGAGTTTCTTGTTTTTGTTTTTTGTTTTTTTGTTTGTTCCATTTTACATTTCAAGTAGGAAATGTGTAGGGGAAAAATAACCCTAGAAATGTTCTTCTCAAATCTCTGTTTTCTCACTGATCCTTATTCCCTTCCTTTCTCTCCCCTCCTTTTAGTTTCTATGAGGGAATATTTAGAGTCTAGACATCTTTAGTCTGCACACTCTAGAATATGAAGTTCTTCACAGTAGCTTATTCTCTCACAGGGTAATTTTAAGGACTACTGAGAAATCCATTATTTTATCCCTCTCAGACATCAATCTGTCTCTCATTTAGGCAACTATGTGGAGCCAATTCCTTATTTCTTATTTATATGATTCCTTGTTATTCTCTTACTATTACTCTTGATATTATATCAACATGATTATGGAAAACATACTCAAACCCCTCAAAACTCTTGTTCAGTAGATTGAAATGCAACTTGCTGCTATTATGTCAGAGTTTCTATAAGTTTAACTCCCTACTATTTTTTTTAAATCTCCAACAGTAGTTAAACCACATGACACCTTGTCTCCAAAATGTCAGAGAATATATTTTGAAATCTACAGTTTCTTTCCATAAACACAATCCTTCTCACTAAGCTATCAGTGAGAAGTACCAGGTCTCTCTACTCCCATTCTAAGAGGAAAGTATAAATGTGATATCAGAGTAAGTACCAGAATACTGCTGCCCACATTTCAAAAAGAAAATCTCTTTATTTAACTTCAATGTTAACCATGAGTACAGTCTCAGGTGTGGCTCTGTCATATAACCATTTCTTCATCATATAATTTCTTCGTGTGACCTACATAAATAGACAACCACTTCCAAATTTGGGACCTTAGCTGAAACCAATATAAAAGACTCATTTTAAGTGGACTTATAGGTATGTAATTTATACTGCACTACTATAAAAACTAGTCATTTGATTTGGGACACTTCAGCTGCCTTCCAAATTTGTAATCCAAGTATTGATTTAATTATATTAATACATATTTAAACGTTTTGATTTTGAATATTTTAGCAGGAAAAATGTCAGGATGCAAATATACAAGTAAAAAGTTACATTGTATTCTGTGTATCCTATCTTAGTTTCTTTTCCTGCTATTGAGGTAAAATAAAGGGATGAGGCAGAAATGGTAGTGCCTTTAATCCCAGTGCTAGGGAGGCAGAGACAGATGGATCTCAAATCTCTGTGAGTCTGATACCAACCTTTCTATATGCAGATTTCCAGGCCTAATAGTTTTATAAAGTGAGTGAAAGCTTCCACGTGTGTGTGTGTGTGTGTGTGTGTGTGTGTGTGTGTGTGTGTGTGTGCGTGCATTTTAAACACACTGTTTACAAACAACTTAAATGATAAAGATTTCATTTTGGGTCACATTTCAAGGTACAGTTCACCTTTATGTGGAAGTCAAGTAACATGGGCCTGAAATTGCTGGTCATACCACATCTAGGATCAGGAAACAGAAGATGACCAAATCATGTGCTCCACAGCTTCCTTTCTCCAGTCCAGGATTAAAGACAGGAAATGGTGTCCTACCTTAACTACCCCAGGCCTGATAATCCTTCACTGGCATGCCCTAGAGCCTGTCTCCCAGGTGATTCTAGACTCTGACAATTAACATTCACATGCATACTTAAAATTTGTATCATGGTAAAAGAAATTTATAGCACTTTCTCTTCAACACCATGTGTTTTAATCCTTTGTATCTTCATGCATAAATACAGAATATTGATTACTTTTTAATTTATACATTAGTTAATTAACAGTGTTTTAGTAATCTGAGTACTATAAAATTTACCTCAAGTGAAAAGATAAATACAATTTTTCTTTCATATTTCTAGAGCCAAAGTTTAATATTATGAGAGGAAATCAAGATGTATTTTTCATTTCCAGGATGTTGCCTCAGTTAATGTGCAAAAAAAGAGTAGTTTTTTTCTAAGCAATTTTCACATACTGATTCAGTTTAAACATTTTGACAGAGGAGAGAATGACATATCATAAATTTGGTTTATTTCTACATCCAACCATTTAGAGATGGAAAATCTTGCCATAAAATAGGTTACCATGTCAGATGTATTAAAATAGCCACCACATATAGTATTGTAGACAAGGAATAAATATAAAATTATTTGGTGTATTACCCAAGAGAAGGATGTACTGAATAAATTAACCTAGCCACAATTCAAAGGTCAACTAGAATAGATAGAAAAACTTACAGTGAAAGAAAAGAAAGCAAATATGAAATAATCCAACAGAAGTCTAGAAATGGAGATTACCTAATGCACAGCTAGTGACTCAGATCAGAAGTATAATATATTATTTCAAGGTTTATAAAGCTGGAT
>JADRCD010063278.1:0-15085 GCA_019843815.1 Montemys delectorum | reverse complement strand
CACACACACACACACACACACACACACACACCAACACATACATTAAATAAAAAATAACAACATATGTACATACATCTTTTAGACTACAGTGTAATAATGATCTAGTAGTAAAGTTCCAATGTACTTATACTTGTGTGTCTGTGATGGTCCATATTGGTTACTAGAATTTTAGTCACCCAGGGAACAACCTTCTAAGCATGCCTGTGAGAGTATGTCTACATTTGGTTCAGTAGGAACATACAACTGTTAGTTTGGCAGCATCCTATCATACCCTGAAGTCCTGGATTGAAGACAAGCTGAGCACCTGCATTCCTCTCTCTCTCTGCCTCCTGACTGTGGGTACAGTATGACCAGCTGCCTTTGTTCCTACCTCTATTAATTTCACACAACCAGAGACTATAGCCTAGAACTCCAAACCAACAGTCACACTTTTTTACACTGATTTTTGCTACAGCAAGAATAATGACTGATGCAGCATTGTTCCTTATAATTGACCTGTAAATACACCATAGTAGCCTATGTATGCCATCCCAGGATTGTAAAAGCTAAAGCAGGAGCATATGTTTAAGACCAACTAAGGCTAACATAACAAGAGCCTATCTTTAAAAATAAGCCAATAGGAGTTTTAAAAATCATAAGAGAAATATTCATTGTAAAAACTCAATATATGAAGATAAAGGGTTTATCCGTGCCATGAGTCTGTTTGAACTCATGTTTGTTGCTCTAAACAGCAAGACCACACTTTTGCAAAACTGTGCATATTCAGAGTAACTTGTCAACCTCATCTAGTCAACAAGCAGACACAAACACTTATGTCCTACATGGCTTCCCTAAATATTTCCACCATTTGGGAACCTGAATAAATCCAAGTTATCTTGTATAGTGGTTATTATTATTCTTTGAGTGTGCAACACTCTCTTGTTCTTTTATATCTATTAGGGCTTTTTACTCCACTTCAAACTATTTAGTTCCCAAATAAAAGACACAGAGACCTTTAGATTTATAATAAGCTTTAAAGCACGACAGCTGGGCAGATAACAACCCTCCACGCTATCTTGTCTGCTTCCCTGTCAAAATTCCTTAGACATTATTTGCCATGTATTCCATTGGGCTGCTTCTGCTCCTTCAGGCCAGTCCTCAGGACCACATGCTCAGGATCCATGCTACTCCATGGTGACTTCCTTCTCCTCCTCCCTTCCTTGCCCTTCCCCATGGTCTCTACCTCAGATCCCAAGCTTGGGAAGCTTTCCCCCAGTTACCTCTCTTCTGTCCAGCTACAGACTGTTAGCAACTTTTACTATCCAATCAAGTATAAGTGAGGGGCAAGGCATCCATAACAAGGACTCTTGTATGTGAGAATATGATCATCTTGGGGCAATCAGATCTTGGGATACAGAAGTTAGCATTTGAATACATAATGACAGGTCAAATTCAATAAACTTGCTTCTCTAATTCTTTAGGCAGCACATAATCTTACGAATATCATCTAGACTTTAAGCCCCACCAAACTCTGCTCCAGATTAGCTTCCTAAAACTGTTCAGACCTTATTTGTCTCCCCAAACTTTTACATCTCACTTCTTTCACCTTAACTTCTGTTCAACTTCTTATCTGACCAAGGAAAGACACAGAAGTTGGAACTCATTAGACTTTGATTTACAGCAAATTAAAATGTCCAACCAAATTTCTTTTGAATTTTAGTTTAAAAATAAATCCTGCATACTATATCTCCAGATTAATATCTTGACAATAAGGTTTTTTGAAAAAGAAAATAATTTACTTTTATTCTTTTACTTTGATTACATTTTTGCTAGAAGCAATCTATACTGCCCTAATCTTCCAAAAAATGTATTCTTAATTGATGATTATGAATAATACTATAAAATACTTGTCGATGTATACATTGCCGCAAGTCAATCTAGTTAATTAACTAGAGTAGATATCACCTCTTGTTTTATGGTGATTGAACTATGCAGAACTACATCAAGCATGATGGTCACACTGTGTGTACCAAATCACTAAATTAAGTCTTCCATTCTGAAACTCTGTGTCCTTTAACAGTGGTGGGGACTAAAGCCAGGATATTACTCATGCTAGGCAAGCACTCGACTATAGCTAGATCTCTAACATCAGCTTTGGATTCTGTAGGCACCATCTTCCCTTCGCCCATCTCAGTCTCAACTATTTCACTTGTTTCTATAAGATTGACTTTTACATGTTCCACATGTACATAAGATTGTACAATGTTTGGCTTTCTGTATCTATTTTAGTACTTTTTCCATAATGCCCTCCAGTTTCTGCAGCACTGTTTCAAATCACAGAATTTCCTTTTTGAATGATTTGGTTGTATATATTGCATACACATTCCATATGTTCTTCAGTTTTAGCATGACACTTATTACCTCTGCATTTTGGCTGCTCTCAGCAGCACTGACATGGATGTAGAAAGTGTCTTCAATACTTTGAGATGCATTTCAACCAGTGTGACTGCTAAATCATATGGCCATTTTATTTTTAATTAATTATGAGGAAACTTCTTAAAGATTTTCTAAATGGACTCCATTAGAGGGTATGAAAACCAGTGTCTCAATATGCAGAGCTTCTCAGCCTACTTAGATTTTCCTTTATGGCCATCTATAAATTTGGCCTATATAAAAGGGAAGATGAACATCTTATAGACGTATTTTATTATGTCACCAGCTCTATTTAGGGCACCTTACATTATAACAGTAATGAAAATGAAATTTTCTTGTTTGAATCAGTGATTTCTTTTATACAGGAACCTATGAGCTCAATTGTGTTGATCACGAGTGTACTGTCACTGCACCTTCTTACTTTCCTTGCGTATTAATTAATCTACTTGGGCTCGCTCCATCTTCAACAGTTCATAGAATTACCTTTCTTTTCAGTATTTATACTTTATTTCCTGATTTAGCATTGTAGCAGGCTTTAAGTGCATTGTTCCATGACGTTAATGCCTCCACGTGGTGTGATACTCACCTCGATCCACCTCCACTTGAAATTCTATACTTATCAGATACTAACCATTCACCAAGGACCTGGCTGGGACACAGCAATGAGTCTAGAGCCAGGTGTGCTCAGAATGGTAATTTCAGGACTGGGTCCCACTCAGCTAGCTTATCCTCTGCGCTTAACAGAGGCAGGCAGGTCTCTTGAGTTCTTGTACAATGTTAAAAGGAAATGTGTGCATGCTGTGTTTTTAGAATTAAGAGGCAGGGGTCACCGGATGCTGATTTATAGGATAGCCAAAAGGAAACCTGAAATAAATAACTAAAATTGCTATGTAAATAGAAAAGTAGGCTTTTGGTCTGTATGAGATGAGCTAGCAGAAATTGATAGTAGTTCTTTTTTAGAATTTTCCTCTAGCAAAAGCTGAGCTATCCTAGAGCTCTCTGGAGAGCAAAAACAGCTCTTTTAGAATTTTTCATAGCATATATATATATAATTTCTGACCTCTTACAGAGCTGACACAGCTCTTTTAGAATTTTGCTGGATTTCTGATCTTGATTGGAAAAACCCAGGAAACCGAGGAATTAATTTTAGAATTTTTCTAACAGGATTTTTGGCTTGGTCAGAAAATCCAAGAATTTTTTTTTTACAGCAGCTTTTCCAGCTTTGGTCAGAAAACACGTGAGCTATCTAAATAGCTTTTAGAATTTTTACTAGCAGAGAGAGCTGTCTAAACTAGAGTTTATAGAAGAGCAAGAAAAAGCAGAACGCACACAGAGTGAGAGCAGTCTGGAAAGCCATTTTAACAGAAACTAGGCCACCAGCTTAGACCCACAATTTGACTTTGGAGTTGTTTGGTTTTGCCACTCCCAAACACCCCTCTCTCAGGAATCTCTCTCCAAGCTAAGGCTGGTCCTTGGCAGAATATTACCATACTAATTACAGGATAATGCCAAAGGCACTTCCTCAAAACCAACATGGTAAAAAAAAGGGGAGGGGGTTTATTTCAGGATAGACTTCCACATCACAGTAAATTGCAGGGTACTCAAGGCAGGAACAGAAGCAGAAGCCATGAAGGAGTGCCATTTACTGGCTTGCTCCTCTTTGCTTGCTCTCACTGATTTCTTATATACCCTGGGAACACCTTCCCATTGTGTGTGGGACTCTCCTATATCAATCATTAGTCAAGAAAATGCCCCACAGCCTTGTCTATAGACCAATCTGCTGGAAACAGTTTCTCAATTGAAACGCCCTCTTCCTAAATGAAGGGCCTAGACTTTCCAGTAAATGCAGATGTGGTGGCAAAGACCAGCATTGGACACAGATCAAGGAGGGGCAGTCAGAAAAGGTAACTCCTTGTTGGGAAAATATCCTATGGTGAACTTCAAGGGCCCCAACATGAAATTCAAGTTGGCCATTTTAGGTCAACAGCTGAAAAACTGATCCACAGAGCAATTAAACAGCACTGCTCTAGAGATACCCATTAATGGCCCAGATATCAAATTCAGAGCTGCTTCAATAAATAGAACAGATTAGATATTGAAACTGAGGATTTAGTAGACACAGAAGAATATGTAACAATAAATGAACCAAAATTTTGAAGTACAGATTGCCTTCTAAAGAAGGTGAATTTTCGATTTCTAGGGGTTCTAAGATGGTTTAAGTGTTTAGAGACAGAAATTAAATAGGAAAATAAAGGCCATATGTGGCTAATATAGCCATGAATTCATGGGGACAAGATTGGTTACAACAATTGAAGACACAGATTAACATTCTGTAAATATCAGAAATAAACCATAAAATTAAAAAAAATGCTTCTGAGAAAATATTGAAAGATATCATCAGAAACATTCATAGACTGTCCGAGTTTTCCATAAGCAGGACACAAAAGATGTTGGCTCTTGAGTTTTATATGGGGGAGCTACTGTTGATAGAACATCAACTGCCCTACCACTAAGGTGGTTGACCCAATAAAAGTTATAGGCACTCAAAGAGCTAGTCCATGAACAGTTGTAGGCTCAACAAATAGAAGAGTCTACCAGTCCATGGAATTCCCATGTTTGTTATTTTTTAAAAAATCAGAAAAAAAAAACAGAGGAATAAAGTAATTCAGACAATGGCCTCTTTATAGCCTAGTTTTCTGCTGAATTTCTCTGTTAACTTCAGAGTGAAAGTCAGAAAATATGTTTGTCTGTTTCAACAGGAAAATGAAAAGCTATGGTTTCTTTCAAAATTAATGAAGATTAGATTTGACCAGGGGAGACATGAAAATCCTGGCTTCAGACATGAAGAAAGAAGTCAAGAAGAATAACAAAACAGGTGACATGAATGCTGAATCCTCTACATGGAAACAGCTATGACTGGCTGAGACATTGCCAATAAATCTTATTGGCTGCAGAGTCCTCAGTATGCATTATTACATGCCGTCCTGTTATATGGCATGGATGGAGATTTGCATTACAGTTTGGTTATACAGTCCAAACAGACTCATAAAGTTTGATGCCTTTAACCTGCTCAAACAAAGAGCAGAGAGTCATCTGTAGCTGATTTGTGCACACTGCACATTCCATACAAGTTAACGCAAAAATGTATATTACCTTTAAAGGTTTGTGTGTTTTCAGAGGAAAAGGACCAGACTGACTCAATAGCTGTTTCCTCAGAAATATGCATCTAGAAAAACTTCAAAAATGACTAACAAAGACAGTCACAGACTGCTTCAGCCAGGACTTCAGTTAAGCCCCCCACTTTCCCATCCCACTGAGGCTGGACAAGGAATGGTACACTTAGCTTTCCTAGGATCTGGCCAACATCCTAATCTTTTTAGCCCTCTCCCACCTACCACCAACAAATGTTATCACTCCCAGACACCAGGAAGCAACCTTTAATTGAACAACACTCTCACTTCCTTAGTGTGTGACTTTATTCTCAGCCCACAGAGAACAGGTTACATTCATTTAAGAAATGGTGTGTGTATTAAGATGGTCTATCCATAAAGTCATTCACCAACTGTTTCAGTGAACAATGGTTCTGCATGGAAGGTGGTACAGACATTAGGTGAGGATAAGAATCTGGTTCATTGACTGTGATGATTTTGAAAAGCATTCATCTCAGAGAAAGAGTAACTTATAAAGTCCTCTTCTTCAAACTTGATACAAGAGCTAGAAATGTCAAGCAAAGCATTCAGTCTTACTCTTTGTTGTTCTCTTTTATACAAGCCACCTCCCAAGTTAATTGTCTATGTCTCCCTTGAGTATATAAATACTTTTGAAATATATAAGCTGTTCTGAAAACCATAGTATAGTGTAAAAACATGAAATAAACAATACTAATAGAGAGGCTGAGATAGGAGAAGCAAGATTTCAAGACCCTTATTTTGTACACAGCAAAACACTGTCACAAACAAGCTGAAAGTATATATAGATTGTACAATATTGGACCTATTTCTCCAATTTCCAAATTAGAGAGACCATTGGATGACAATCAACAAATTTCTAATTCCTTATATTTTTGGATTTCAGTCGCTTAGGATATGTTGGTAATATTAATTTTCATATTAAGACATTAAGAAAAGGTAATTGTCACTTCCTGTTGTTTTTGTTGTATGAGGTGGAATTAGATTTGTGTGGATTTGTTGAAAGATTACTTTCTTGCTTCTTCTAGGGTGTAGTTTTGCTCCTTATGTTGATATTTTCCATCTATTATCCTTTGTAGGGCTGGATTTGTGGAAAGATATTGTGTAAATTTTGTCTTGTCATAGAATATCTTGTTTTCTCCATCTATGGTAATTGAGAGTTTTGCTGGATATAGTAGCCTGGGCTGGCATTTGTGTTCTTGTAGGGTCTGTATGACATCTGCCCAGGATCTTCTAGCTTTCATAGTCTCTGGTGAAAAGTCCACCATAATTCTGATAGGCCTGCCTTTATATGTTACTTGCCTTTTTTCCCTTACTGCTTTTAAAATTCTTTCTTTGTTTAGTGCATTTGATGTTTTTATTATTATGTGACGGGAGGAATTTCTTTTCTGGTCTAGTCTATTTGGAGTTCTGTAGGCTTCTTGTATGTTCATGGACATCTCTTTCTTTAGGTTAGGGAAATTTTCTTCTACATTTTTGTTAAAGATATTTACTGGCCCATTACATTGGGAGTCTTCACTCTCTTCTATACCTATTATCCTTAGGTTTGGTCTTCTCATTGCATCCTGGATTTCCTGGATGTTTTGGGTTAGGAGCTTTTTGCTTTTTGTATTTTCTTTGACTGTTGTGTCAATGTTTTCTATGGTGTCTTCTGCCCTTGAGATTCTCTCTTCTATCTCTTGTATTCTGTTGATGATGCTCGCATCTTATGACTCCTGATTTCTTTCCTAGGATTTGTATCTTCAGGGTTTTTTCTCTTTGTGATTTCTTTAATGTTCCTATTTCCATTTTTAGATTCTGGATGGTTTTGCTCATTTCCTTCACCTGTTTGATTGTGTTTTCCTGTAGTTCTTTAAGGGATTTTTGTGTTTCCTCTTTAAGAGCTTCTAACTCTTTACCTGTGTTTTCCTGTATTTCTTTGAGGGCGCTATTTATGTCTTTCTTAAGGTCCTGTATCATCATCTTGATAAGTGATTTTATATCTGAATCTTGCATTTCCGGTGTGATGGTGTGTACAGGACTGGCTATGGTGGGAGAATTGGGTTCTGATGATGCCAAGTGACCTTGGTTTGTGTCGTTTATTTTCTTACGCTTGCCCCACCCCCACCCCGCCATCTGGTTATCTCTAGGGCAACCTGCCCTTGCTAATTCTGACTGGAGTCAGTCCTTCCTGTGATCCTGGTTGTATCAGAACTCCTCAGAGTCAGGCAGTCTCTGTGACCCTGTGATTTTGGGATCCTGTGACCCTGGGCTTGTTAGAGCACCTGGGAGTGCATCAGCTTCCTCTGGGTGCTGTGGGACTGGCTGTAGAGCTTGTGCCCAAGGTCCACTCAGGACACTAGCCCAGAGAGACTGGAAGGAACCAGAGCCACTCTGCTGGTGGAGTTCCTGTGTACCTGGTCCGGCAGGTCCCAGTTACTCCCAGTGTTGGGACAGATGTTGGGTCCCCCTCACCTCTGATCCTAAGAGTTTCAGAGTGCCTGGGAGTGGAACTACCTCTGGGTGTTGTGGGACTGGCTGCAGAGCTTGTGCCCAAGGTCCACTCAGGACACCAGCCCAGAGAGACCGGAAGGCTCTGGTCAGGTTTTTATTAAATTTCTGTTAACTGAAAAAAAAATGTAATGTAAAGTTCTAGTACTTGAAAGCTGCTATTGAAAGCTGTTTAGGATAATTAAAAAATGTGAATTAGTCAGTCAATCAAACTTGTAGTCATGCTAGGTACTACTTTAATTATCTACAGAAATAAGCTTTATTTAGCCTCCTTTCAAAATTAATCAGATGCTAAATAACTAAATATAAGCCACATTTGGCTATTCAGAAATACTTTAGGAAACTTTTCAGAGATCTACAGAATATGGAATTTAAGATGTTTTCATAACATGAGGCTTTTCATGACAGTGAGTCCTATCTGCACCTGGCAGCACCCAATACTACTTCAAAGATGATGAGCATTGAAGAAAATCCATATAGAGTTTGCTTCAAATGTGGCAAAGTTAGACACTGGACAAAAACCTGCCCTTGCTTCAACTGCTGACAGCATGGTGTCCAAACTGTGGACAAGCAGGACATGGAAGAAGTCAACATTGAATCTTGCCAAGACAAAGTAGTCCCATCCTTCAGAATCCCATCCTTCAGAATTCCTGCCTGTCTGATGTTCTGAGTTTGTCCTGTGGGCCGAAGACAAACGCTCCCAAGCCACAGAGGAATCTTGGATGGCAATCTAGGCGGCCAGCAGCCTCTCTCATTTCTATAGTTTTGGAAGCTGCTTGCTCTGAACTTTCTATTTATTCAGGTAATGTTTATCCTCAGTTTTCTAACTGACTAGAAATAGTTGTATTCTCACATTAGTTTCGAAGGGTTTAGGAAAAAGATATAAAGTCTAAAAAGATGTTTTTAGGTTGATAAATGCAAGTTATGATAGAAAGTGAGTTAGATACAGAACTTTGAACTCATCAAGAGAGGATAAAGATCAGAGTACTTTCTCCAACATTGCCAAATACAAATGGACTGGACATTATGCATGTAATTCTTACCCAATAGTTCTCATAATTGTTCTTACTGTATACAATTTATTGATGTTAGAGAATGAGCCTTTCATTTGACTATAAGGGAGCAATCTTGGGGTGATATTTTGGGCATTCTGTATAGATTGTGTATGTGTTATTCAGATGCAGATTTCTGTACCAGCAGAAATCTGATTAAAGACTGTTTTGTAAACCTCTTCCCCATCACCCTCTGATTGGTTTCATAAAGAGGTGAAAGGCCTGTAACAAAGCAGGAAGGGATAGGCAAGACTTTCAAGCAGAGTTAGGAACTCTGGGAAAAAGTATGAGATAGGTGAAACGCAGAGTGAGAAATTCACCAGTCAGATGTGGAGGAAGAAACAAGTGCCAGTATTTAGGAGGTAATGAGCCATGTGGCAAAGTATAGATTAGTAGAAGTGGGACAATTTAAGTATATGAGCTAGTTAGGAACTAAGGCCATGCTTTCATACTTAATAAAAGGTCTATGTGAATGGCTGACCAGTGACAGGCCTTACTTAGGATCCATCCCATGGTCAAGCACCAGTCCCTGACAATATTACTGATGCTATGTTGTCCTTGCAGACAGGAACATGGCTGTCCTCCAAGAGGCTCTACCCCGCAGCTGACTGAGACGGATGCAGAGACTCACAGCTACGCACTGGATGGAGGTTGGGAACCCCTATGGAAGAATTAGGGGAAAGGACTGAAAGAACTGAGGGGGACAGCAACACTATCAGAAGACCAACAGTATCAATTAATCCAGACCCCTGGGAGCTCCTCTGGGACTATGTCACCAACCAGGAAGCCTGCATGTGCTGCGCTGAGGCCCCTGGCACATATATGTAGCAGAGGACTGCCTTGGTCTGGCCTCAGTGGGAGAGGATATGCCCAATGCTGTAGAGACTTGATGCCTCAGGGTGACGGAAATACTGGGGGGCTGAGGGGACCACCCTGTCAGGGTGAGGAGAGGGAGGAAGGAGGGAGGGACCTTGCAGGGGATCAGGAGAGGGAGGCATTTGGAATGTAAATAAATAAAATAAATAATAAAAAATAAAAGGTCTCTGTGTCATTACTTGGGGGAGTTGGCATCTCAGAAACTCTCTGGTTACAGTAATATGTTGCATATTTTGCAGTTCTATGACTGTGCCTGATCACATTACTCTCAACAACAGTAAGAACACATTAGTGTCTGTGATGATTTGTATATGCTCAATCTAGGGAGTGGCACTATTAGAAGGTGTGGCCCAGTTTGAGCAAGTGTGGCCTTTTTGGAGTAGGCATGGCACTGTGGGTATGGGCTTTAAGACCCTCATCCTAGCTGTTTGAAGGCCAATATCCTACTAGCAGCCTCCAGATGAAGAAGTAGAATTCTCAGCTCCTCCTGCATCATGCCATGCTTCCGCCTTGATGATAATGGATTCAACCTCTGAACCTGTGAGCCAGCCCCAATTAAATGTTGTCTTTTATAAGACTTGGCTTGGTCATGGTGTCTGCTCACAGCAGTAAAACCCTAACTAAGACAGTGTCCAAGTAACTGGAAGGTCCTAGTTAGTATGGATGCTTGGGTCTGAGGAATGGAAAGATGAACTCTGTTCTCAAAAGAGTTAAAATACAGAAAGGGAACTGAAGTATCTCCATTACAAAGCATCCAATCACCATTTGCAAATACTAGCTTTACAAAGTTGCCTACACCTGTGACTAATTTTATCTTTTGTATCTTTTTGTTGCCTAACAAAAATGCAAATTTCTTGAAGAGAAAAACTACTGTGAATACTGTTTCTTCTGTGATGGTTAGGTATATAGTAATACAAAGCATACGGGGATTTTGTTTGCTTGTTTGCTTGCTTACTTTCAATTAAATAAAGCATATTGGGTCCTACGTGTCCAGTTTTGTAGATACTGGGGATACAGATTTTTTTCCCACACACTCCAGGTCTTCAAATATCATTTTACAGTAATAATGGACACATTGTACAGTACAATATAGTATTTCCAATGATGCTAGTGAGAAAGTCTGTGAAGAAAAGGAAAAAAATAACATGGCAGAAACTGAGAATGGTGAAATAAACAGTGTGAGGAAATGTGACACATAAGTTACAAATTTTCCTATAAAGCCAGTGCAAGAAGAAACAGATAAATTCAACAAGTGAACAAGTATTTAAACATTTACCTGATAATCAAAGAGGTACTTTTCCATCTCCAAACCAAAAACATCACATCTGGATTGCTAAGGAGCAAACTTTAAAAGATAGTTTGTGATACAGGAGAGATGGTTCAGTGCTTAAGAGCACCTGCTACTTTGGCAGAAAACCTGAGTTGGGTTCCAGAAGCCATATCAGTAGCTCACAAACATCTCTTGATAAACATACACAAATGTGAAAAAAACAACCCATCAGTTAAAATAAGTGTCGCATGTTGTGTTTACCAACTCAGTAAGACTCCATAGTTATGGAGTAGTAACGACTGCCATTTACTATCTGTCACAATCTCAGGCCAAGAACCCAACATTGACTTGTAATTCCTCAAGAACCATGCAAAGCAGTGTCCTCACTTTAAATATGAGGAAACAAAGGAGGAGAGGTGAAGACATTCACTCAGTCACACAGCTTATAACCGGAGGAGCCAGTACTCAACTGCTAGGCTAGGAGGTTTGTGAGAGTGTGCTGTCATGTCCACAGTGGATTTTTGTAACATTAGCACTAACTGGGAGACCAATATTGGAAACATAGTGATGCACAGATATACATTTCACTTCATAAAAGTAGTTTTCATGTACCACATCCAAAAAGTTCTTACAATTAGAAACTTCATAACTTGAAGCCTATTAAATCCTTACTGTGAAAGGAAATGTAATCTTCTTTTGTCTGTCTCTCTGTCTGTTCAATATGTAGTCCCAGCTTCTCTGAAGCTCCCTTTGTAAACCAGGCCTTGAACTCACAGAGATCCACCTAGCCTACCTCTACTTCCTGAGTGCTGAGATTAATGGTGTAGACCTCCACACCTGCTGTAGTTTTCTCTGAATTACTTTAAACATAACTATCATTCAACATTCTCAGATTATACTTTGCTAGGATAATTAAACAAATAACCTGGTTGGAGAAATGGTAAAATGTGGTTTAAAGAAGGGGGGCTATCATTCTAGGAAATATAGTTCAATGATTAAACAAATGTTGAAAGGACAATTTCCCCTAATCCTAATAGATCTCAGCCTCTCAACTACTGCCTGCCACAGAAGCGCAGAAAAGTCATCTTGAAAACAAAACAAAGCAAAACAAAAAACAACCCAAGGTAAAAGGCCTGAGAGTTCTAAATGGGCACAATGATTTTCCATCTACCCTATGAGATGGTGCCAAAATTTATTTGACCCAGCTCTGTTAGAAATTGTCCCAATTTATCTAGATATACTAAAAATAAGACAAATCCCCTGAAACAAACATTCTAAGAAACTGAGAAAGTCACACTTAATAGGGGTGCTGCTAACAAGAGCAGAAATGTTGGTGTAGTGTGTCCACCTACATACAGATCAACAGTATCACCACTGATGTCATAATCTATGAGGTCAACAAAAACAAATCATCAGACTAGCCAGGTCACAAAGTAAACCTTCCCAGTCTGTATCCTTCGGTCTCAGTGCCTCTTCTATATAAGAGTCCTGATGTTTTTAACTTTTGCTATAATCAGAAACTGCATATAATATACCTGAATAACTCAGGAGTTATTTTGATGTTCACCTCCTGAACCCATCAGGTTCCCAGACTATTAAACCACGCAACCCTTCTGGACAACAGCTAAGCCATGCACACTATTCTGGTCCCTGCTCTGACTACATCTTACCCAGAGGGGTGTGGTGTAACCAAAGGCTGAAGCTGGCTACACCAATAATCATGGAGATTATCAATCAAACATCTGCCTATTCTACAACATGTAGGTGGTGAAATGTGATGTATGAGTAACCAAGAGACGAACAAAGGGAAAATAAAATCTGTGCTGACAGAAAGCAGGTGCTAAGTACATACACAGTCTTCAGTACTAGAAGCTTATTGAGGCGCCTATTGCTCAGAAGTAGTGACCTTCCGTAGGAGGTTAAAGGACAGAAGCTACCTGAAATTCAGGAGCAAGCATCAGGTCTTCTACGCTAGTACGCTGTCCTTGGTCCCTTGCACTCATGATAACACACTCATCATCTGATTCCTTGTCTTTATGATCAAAACTCTTCTTTGTTCTTCAAAAACCTGCATCCAAGATTAAAATCCTGATGTGATGAGCCCCAATGTCCTTCTTGCAATTGATGGAGTATCTTTGATATCAACTCCGAAATACCTGCTTATCTAAACCTCTTATTCTACCTCTGAATTCTGACACTGTTGGACTGTCCTCACTAAATTGCCCAAACAACTGATTGTTTCTTATTCTTCACTCTGCTTCATTCTCTACACCCAGTGTCTCAGTCAGAACTGCTTCAGGACACATCTTTCTTCAGTTCCATCTTCAATGCCTTACTTAAAGACTTTATCTCTTTTCTTTTATTTAAAAAGTCTATGACCAATTTAATCTTCCACCTATATGCCTAAAAGTCATTTTTACTGATAATATCTGATCTTGTCAGAATTCTAGTTCGAAAAATCTTCCATTGCTACCTAATATAAATAAGCAGATATCCACATCAGATAACATTCACATGCCTTGACCTGGCTTTTGGGGCTCTCTTAAATGGCCTTTCCGGCTGAGCATCCCCTGTTCTTTTCCATTATAATTCATTTTATTTTATTTTTAGATATGTGGATGTTTTGCCTGCTTCTAAGTCTGTGTAATACATGTGTGCCTGGTGTTTGCTATAGCCAGAGAGGGTGTCAAATCTCCTGGAACTAGAGTCACCAATGATTGCGGGTATCACGGGAGGGCTGAGACTAGAACCTGGTCCCTTGTAAGAGCTGTCAGTGCTCTTAACCACTCAGCCATCTCTCCAGCCTCCCATAAACTGATCCTCTTAACCACAGGTCACACACCAGCTCCTCTGGGCCTCCAAACACCTCTAAGTGAGTTGCCTTCTCATCTTTTCTATTCATGTACAGATACCTTTATTACTATTATTACTGCACACTGCTTACATGTCTGCCTTCCTCATCTAATTACGAACTCTTTGAGGACAGAGAGCATGCCTTACTCATTTACAGTTCTGTGACAAGCACGGTGATGGATGAGCTGTCACGTGCTTGTTGAATGACTGCATTGTCCCTGAATATTGTGACTTAGCTCCATCTGACTTTCCCTTAGTACCCTGCAGAGGCTTCCCACTCAAAAATATATTCTTACGTATCTGTCTATGTACTTATCTCTCTCCTGCTTTCTATCTAGACTACCAGAATATCTTCAAGGGAAAAGGCAAAAGGAGAGTGGGAGAATATTTGCATCCTACCTCCTTGATCTTCCACATTCTCCTGTGATTAGTAAACTATGCTAGACCCTGTTTGGACAGATAACATTTTTAAAGCCTCAAACATTTCTATAATGCCTTCATCCTGGCTGAATTATCTTATTCAGTGTTCTGATGCTTCATCACTCTCACTAACCCTCACTGTTTGCTTCTGTGAGACATGGAATGCCTAGTGGTCTGTACTTCATTGATGATGATGTGCGTTGCTGATATAGTCACCTAAAGACCTAAAAATCTTATGGTTCAAGAATCAAGTTATAAGAGTTTCTCACCCTTCCTCAGAAAATTGGAGATATTAATACCTGAGGACCCAGCTATACCACTCCTGGGCATATACCCAAAAGATGCTCTAACATATAACAAGGACACATGCTCTACTATGTTAATAGCAGCCTCGTTTATAATAGCCAGAAGCTAGAAAGAACCCAGATGTCCTTCAACAGAGGAAAGGATACAGAAAATGTGGTACATTTACACAATGGAGTCCTACTCAGTTATTAAAAACAATGACTTCATGAAATTCTTAG
>JADRCD010063266.1:17278-29134 GCA_019843815.1 Montemys delectorum | reverse complement strand
TGTGTGTGTGTGTGTGTGTGTGTGTGTGTGTGTGTGTGTGTGTGTGTTTGAGAGAGAGGTAGATAATAGAGGACTGGTTATCAAACTTGGCTTCCATGATTACGGAGACCAAGCAGTCCTACCATGTACTGGTGTGGTTTCCAGAGGCCAAAGGCCTGAGAATGAGGAACCCTAGGATTTGGGGACAGAAGGACATGGATATTTCAGCTCAGGCCATAAGCACAAATTCTCCTTCTTTCTCTTATTTTTCTTCTATTTGAACTCTCAGAATGTTGGATGATGCCCATCTATACTGATGAGATAAGTCTTTTCTACTCACTGTGCTGATTAAAATGTTAATCTCTCATAGAAGTACCCTCACTGTCAGACCAAGAACTAATACTGTACCTCTTATCTGGGCATTCCTTATCCTAATCAAGTTGACACATAAAATTAACCCTCACAATGAGTAAGTTGCTATGTGAATCCAGGTCAATTTATTTTATTTATTTATTTATTTATTTTAGATATTTTCTTTATTTACATGTAAATTTCTCCTTTCCCAGTTTACCCTCCAAAAAACAAACAAACAAACAAAAACAACAAGAACAAACCCCTTTTGCCTCCCCCCTCCCCATGCCTGCCACCCCACCCTCTCCTACTTATTGGCCCCGGTATTCCCCTACACGGGGGCACAAAACCTTCACAAGGCCGAGGTCCTTTCCTCCTATTGATGATCGAATTTGCAATCCTCTACTACATGTTAAACCATATAGACTAAGTGGGAATGCCAGATAGATTGCAATGGGTAGAAATTAATTTGTGAGCAGAGAAACAGAGAGGGGGATTATATATGAATCCTTTCCAAATCTAGGAATTTGAGAGTGGTATTTGTCAAAAATCTACAAGTCAGAGGAAGTTTGTTGTCTGGCTTGCTTTGTTTGAAAACAGGAATGATGAGGTCAAGTAGAGTGCTTGTCACCTATGGATTATAGAACACCTACTCAATTTTGCTATTCAAAACACAATTTCTAGGTTACAAATTGTCTGAGATACAAAAGTTAAATATAGGTCTGAAATTCTCTAAAGGACCCTTTTTTTTTTTAATATTTAGTAATGTGATGGTTTGTATATGTTCAGCTCAAGGAGTGGCACAATTATAAGGTATGGCCCTGTTGGAGTAGGTGTGTCACTGTGGGTGTGGGTGTGACCCTCATCCTAGATGCCTGGAAGATAGTATTCTGCTAGCAGCCTTCAGATGAAGATGTAGAACTCTCAGCACTGCCTGCACCATAGCTGCTGGGATGCTGTCATGGTCCTGCCTTGATGATAGTGGACTGAACCTCTGAACCTGTAAGCCAGCCTCAATTAAATGTTGTCCTTATAAGAGCTGCCTTGATCATGGTGTCTGTTCATAGCATTAAAACCCTAATCAAGACAAAAGTTGGTACCAGAAGAGGGGTATTGTTGTGATAGGCCTGACTATGCTTTTGTTTGGAAGAATGAGGATTTTGGGACTTTGTTGTTTGGAAAGCAGTGGAATTTGAATTGTGCATACCTGACCCAAGAGGTTTCAGTGGAGAATTTCAATATGTGGCCTAGAGATTGCTTTTGTGATATTTTGGTGGAGATTATGGCTTATTTTTGCCCTTGTCTGAAGAGTCTCCCTGAAGCTAAGGTGAAGAGACTCAGATTAATTGTACTGACAAAGGAAGTCTCAGAAACACCCAAACATAGACTTTGTTCTCTGGTTAAGTTTTTGAATAACATTTTAAACAGAACAAGCCAAGAAAGAAAAAAATATAAAATATATGGTTCCAGTATTACAGGGGCACCAGGAAGTGAAATGGAGCTGAATCCTGTCTTCAAGAATATTAAATTGAATTAAGGGAGTAGTGTCCTTGGGGCAAGATCAAACCCAGCTAAGGTTAGGTCCAGACATGGTAGTACAAGCCTTTAATCCCAGGAGATAAAGCCAAACCAATCTCTGAGTTCAAGGCCAGCCTGGGACAGAGCAAGTTTCTAGGTGAAGGAAAAACTTAAATCCAGGCTTGCTGGACCACACCTTTAATCCCAGTGCTTAGGAGACAGGCATGCAGATCTCTGAGTTCAGAGTCTACAGAGCAAGTTCCAGGACAGCCAAGCTTAGGCAGTAAAGGAGTTGGAAAACCGAAAGCTGGGGATAATGTAATAGAACAAGGTGGCCATGTTCCAGTCCTAGCAAGGGGCAGAATGCCTCAGCTTTGGCCATGTGGCTCTGGTTTTAGAGTCCAGAATAGAAGGAACTACTGGAATAATTGATGTTGGTTAGCTGGGGCTATGAAATTAGCGGTGATTAAGAAGAGACCAGCATCACTGAGGTGAGATCTTCTGGGAAGTGTTTTCTGAGAGCACAAAGAAGTTGTGTTCCAGAGATAGCCAAGGTTGTACCTCATGCTGCAGCTGTAGTTGGTAATGTATAAGAGTCACCCAGGTGGTATTGGTTTTGAAGGCATGAAGGCATCATGAGGAACAGCTTAGGCTTGGCACTGTGAGAGGCTATGGAAGGCCATTGGTGAAGGGGCAGCCTCAGTTGCAGTTGATAGCCCAGGACTGAAGGGGTCATGCAAAGGATTTGAGACTTGTCACCATGAAGAGAGCCTATGAGAGGCTATTGGTGAAGCCTAGTTGCAGTGGAAGACCCCAGTGTATTGGAGATGCTAGTCCCATGGGATGGTCACCAAGAACAGCAGCAGCAGTGGAGTGGATCAACCTGAGCTTAGAGGGCAGAGCTGTAGAAGTGACAACCAGTCCTTTGGAGTAGCCCAGAAGATCATGTGTGGATCCCAGACATTGAAACAAGAAGCTGTGACATTGAAGTTGCCTTGAAGAGCCCAAGATGTTTGAGATGCCAGAGCCATGGGGTATCTGCTAAGGAAAACTGCTAATAGGGAGTGGAACCAACCCAGGAGAATGCAGTTTGTTACAATCAACAAAGAGAAAAAAAAGGAGTTGGAGATCTGAAGACTGCTTTAATATCAGCCATGGAGATGCAGAGTTTGGAATTTGCTCAGCTGGTTCCTGTCTTGCTTTTCAAATTACAGTTAAGAGAGACTGGATGAATCTGAGAAGAGATTTTGAACTTTGGACTTTTTTTTTTGTTCTACATTTTATTTATTTTGTTTTTTTTTTAGATAATTACATAATTTTTCCTTCTCTTTCTTTTCTCCCAACTCCTTTCTGTCTTTAAAATTATTTTCATTAACCCCCCTACACACACACACACACACACACATACACACACACACACACACACACACACACACACACATTGGACTTTTAACATTGTTGAGACTGCTATAGCCTATGGAGACTTTTGAGGTTGGACCAAATGTATTTTGCATTATGTTATGTTTAGATATGGCCCACATAAACTCATATGTTTGGACAAGCCTGTGGGAGCCAGGGAGTGGAATGTGATGGATTGTATATGCTTGGCCCAGGGAGTAGCACAATTAGAAGATGTGGCCCTGTTGGAGTAGGTGTGTCACTGTGGGCATGGGCTTTAATACCCTAGTCGTAGCTACCTGGAAGTTAGTATTCTGCTAGCAGCCTTCAGGTGAAAATGTAGAACTCTCAGCTTCTCCTGTACCATGCCTACCTGAATGCTGCCATGTTCCTACTTTTATAATAATGGACTGAACCTCTGAACTTGTAAGCCAGCCCCAATTAAATGTTGTTCTTGTAAGAGTTGCTTTTGGCATGATGTCTGTTCACAGCAGTAAAACCCTAACTAAGACAAGTAATTCAAACAAGGGACCACTGATGGTCCTTAAGCAAAGGAAGTAAGACCAAGACATTGGAGCACAGGAAAGTCCTTCCAAGTATCTCCTACAATTCTCAAGCATGTATAACTTGTTCTCTAGGATTATTTTTCATTCGTGATAGACAAAGGTGAAGAGGTCCTCAGAGTCCTGCCTTCTTATATATGGGCCCTGCATCGTTCCCTTAAGAGTGAGTGCAAGCTGTGAAGGTAATGAGCTATTATTGCCTTGTCTGTGTGACATCTTATAGTGAGTGGCATTGAACCTGGATAGACTGGTATAACCAGGTGAGTACTTTAAAAAACAAACTTTAGCTGGTTGAAGAGAAGACTGACAAAGATTTGGAGTTTGAGAAGGACTTGATACATACACTATTTCGACTTGGAAAATGGAAAGGACTCCAGGACAGCAATGTACCCAACCCTAAGAGCTGAAGGCAACCTCTGGATGATAAATTCTCAAAGGGGGAAATACTTCAGTGCTATACTCTCCATGAACTGAGTACAACCAGTGACTTGAATGATTTTGAAAGCATATTTCCCCCACACCATTCAGATGACCATTCTGCTGGACTGATTTCCTTTTTAAAAAGATCCATTTATTTTTATTTTGTGGTTGGTACCCAAGGAAGCCTGAAAAGGATGTTGACTCCCTAGATCTAGAGTTGTGGATAGTTGTGAACTGCCGTGTGGGTGCTGTTAACTGAACCTCTAGAACAGGAGTGAGCACTGGTAACTGCTTAGTCATATCTCTAGCCCCTTGGTTGATATCTTGAGTTCAGCCTTCTGATGCAGTCAGCTAAGAAACTATCTGAACCACATCCTTTTACACTTTGAGCTGATAAAGGATACAATTTTAAAATGTCATGTTTGTGGTTACTTTTTTGGTGGTTACTTTTTTGGTATTAATGGGAAACTAAAATCTCAACACTTGAGTGACTCAGGAGGAAGTATTGTTGTGAGTTTGAGAGTAGCTTGAGTTATACAGTGAGTCCAAGGGAAGCCACAGGGAATGATGGAGGGAGAGAGGGAAGGAGGGAGAGAGAGAGGAATCCAAGAAGCTCTTTTTGATTAGCCCTAGCTCCACTTTGAGCCCCTGAAAGCAGGGACCTTGTCTTGTATGTCATCATGCCTTTGCTTCATGTAGGACTGGGACCAGGGAAAAGCCCTCAAGTACATAAAAATCAGAGAGTAAGTTTGAGGTCATGTGTAGTACCTGTGATAGTTACTTACTTTAGTCCCAGCACTAGGAAGGCAGAGTTCATGGACAGACTGGTCTACATAGAGCAGTGGTTTTCAATCTTTCTAATGGTGCAACCCTTTAATACCATTCATTTTTATAGTGCTGACCTCCCACTTTTTGTTTTATTTCATAACTGTAATTTTGCTACCATTATTAATCATGATGTAAAGATCTGCTATGCAGAGTATCTGATTTGTCACTCTTGTGAAAGAAATGTACAACCCCAAGGGTTGAGAACCCCCTCAGGTTAGGAACTACAGACAGCGTTCCATGATAGCCAGAGCTACACAGACAGCCCTATTTCAAAAGTGTGTGTGGGTGGGCAGTTTCTCTTTATCAAGTCAGAGTAGTAGTATTTCCTGGGCATGAATTTTTTTTTTGTATGAATGTATGAGAAAGTACCTCTTGCACATGATGTAAAGGAGACGCTAAGCTCCAAAATATGACATACTAAGAAGTCAGCAATCATGCAGAGTAAGGCAACATACATACACTTGTATTATATGATATGCACAAATCCCCATATCTTCTAGCCCCTCTGCTTTCTGTGCTGCTTAAACAGATTTTCTTTTTTGAGACATTAAACTCTAGAAGGTTTGCAAAATCCCAACAAACTTCTCTACAGTATCTCTCTTCTTCACTGTCTATCTATCCTGGGATATGCATGTAGATTAACTACATCTCTTTACATTAGACATGTGTTACCAATTACAGATGTGGCTGTGAATTTCCCTTGCACTGAAATAAAATTTGGGTTCAGGAAAGAGAGCTCAGTGATCAAGAACACGTATTGCTCTGTCAGAGGACTAGCATTTAGTTTCCATCACCCACATGGTGATGTACTACCATCAATACCTCCAGTTCCAGGAGATATGTCCTCTTCTGACCTCTGTGGACACCAGGCACAAGCACACATATGGTATAGAGAGATAAATGTAGGCAAAACATTTATACACATGAAAAACTAAAACATAAAAAAAAGAAATAGAATTTGGGACAATGTGTCTCATGTAGGTGCCACAGGAAGAATAAGACTTTGTTTTCTACAAAGAATTATTTGGTTTCTACAAAACTATTATTTCATTTATATATACATACATATCTCACATGAGTGCTTTATATACATACACACTTTATAATTTATAAAGTTCTTCCATATTTCCTGTGTTATTTGAGCTTCAAAGATCTCTGAGGTAGAATGAACAATGAGACTATCTCTCATTTATAAATTAGGAAACTGAGGCTGACTGAAATTATTTGTCCAAGTTCACACAACAAAGCAAGGGAAGAGCCAAGGGAACTAGAACCCCCATACATATTAGTGTTGCCTGTGATCATTACTTTGGCATGCTTTGTTCCAGATTTTTATCAATCCCTGGAGATACTCACGGGACCAATTTATAGGTCTTGGTTAGCTGAAAACATTTTAAAGTAATTTTTTGTGATCCTGAAGATTAAATTTGGGACCTTGCACATACTAAGGAAGTACTTTGACACTGAGCTGTCCCTTAATCCCTTAAAGTGATTTTAAAGTCAAATCGTATTATACCAAAGATATAAGCTTGACTTCATCTCATCTTCTAAAACAAGAACTTTCTGAATACCTACAACAAGTACTGTTGGTGGTGGCTGCAGCGATACAATAGCAGAGAAGAGAGTCCCTTCCTTAGAATTTCCATGACTTGCTCCTTCACTAAATTTCATAGAGCTGTCAGGTAGAAATAAGCTTCTGCCATAAGGGAGAATTATTATCTTTTTTACAGAAACATTTAAGTATAACATCTATTTTTTTCAGAAATATGTTGTAAGAAAAATTCACATTTGGAACTTAAACCATTGAAAACATAGTTCTTCCAAATGACTAGTAATTTTTGCCACATTCAAATCAGATTGAAGATATTCTTGCCAGCTCTCACAACATTGAAGTCCTGATCATATATGAATAAATTATTTCTGTAGTCAAGCACACGGAACATTGTTATAAATCAACCCTGGGTTATGGGTGCATGATCCATGTAACCTGTCTGTGTTTAATGGGGTAGTGAATATGTACTGCTATTGTAGACATACTTCTCCAGTCAATAATCAATGTTGTAATATAGCAAAGGACATGTTGTAGTGTAATAAAGTTCATATCAAACCTTGGCAACCTTTCTCCCAGTAACTCAGAGTTCCACAGTGTGATGCCTTGGTATCAGAAAGATTATTTCCAACCTCATAAATGAAGACAAGGATGTCTAGACTAGAGGTGGTATATCATATCAGCTCATTCCTCATGCTAAGGACTTAGAATAACTCCTAAGAAAGACTGGGAAATGTATTCTTCCTGGTTGATCAGGAATAGAGAATAAGAAGATAAATATAACATTATCTTTGTCATATGTCTCATGGATAAAATCAATCTCCCTTCTATTTTCTCCTCTGACCTAATTCTAGTCATGTCCCTTTTGCTTCATTGCAGTTGCCTTGAATCCAAGTTATCTTCAAGGAAAATGAAGGGAATATGGCAAACTTGGAGTAGAACTAGCCTTGAAATAATGACAATAGAACATAGATAACTACTTTCTCCAAGTTCTCTCAGAGGCTGCCATTCATTCATTCCTTTATTTGGAAGTGCCTGTTTGACTTTGTACTACTTATTCTAGCCATCCTTCTAAAGATCTTGTTTAATAATAGTCCTACCTTATACAGAGACTACAATGGCCTCTCTGGTCCTGAATGTCCCAGATGACTTTCCAGTTCTGCTTCTGTGGAAGTTACTGTTTCCCATATGAAACTTCTATTTGCCTATGTATGTCCCTGACAAGAGTACATAGGAGCCACCTCTGGGTCCATACCTGATCGGATACCATACATAAAAGAGGGTCGCATAATCCCCTTGAAGCTTCTTTTGCTGTGGGCATGGAAGATAATTCCTAACATAATTATGAGTTTAAGATAGTATGTCTATCTGACTGTAGGGCAGAAACATCCACAACCACTCAAGACCAACAAACTAACCCAAAATTGTCTTGTGAGAATACTGTTTATCACCTCATTCAGTCTCTAATTAATCCCCGTTTGGATGTCTCTTTCTGTATTCCAGAATTTACAAAACTAGAAACTACATTTTCCTGTCTCTCTCATAGCTAAGTCCTTGACATAAAAAGATTCTTGCGGTCAGATGCACTTGATCATATTTTTGCAGGTAGAAGCAAAATATAATAATAATTATTTCCCACCAGCAAGCTAGATCTCAGAGACATTTGACTTCACACTGGTGGCCTATGTCAATTCTCTAGCAGGTGCCATGGACATACTGGTCAGAATTTATGTCTCGTCTCTCATTTGTATTAGTTAGGGTTTCTATTACTGTAATGAAACACTGTGAACAAAAAGTGGGGAGAAAAGGGTTTACTTTATTTGGCTCATACTTCCACAACACTGTTCCTCATTGAATGAGGTCATGACTGGAACTCAAACAGGGCCAGAACCTGGAGGCAAGAGCTGTTAAAGAGGCCATGAAGGGGTGCTACTTACTGGCTTGCTTCCCCTGGCTTGCTCACTCTGTTTTCTTATAGAACCCAGGACCGCCAGCTTAGGGATGGCATCATCTAAGGTGGGTTGTGTCCTCCCCCTTCAACTACTAATTTAAAAAAAAATGACCTACAGTCAGATCGAGGAAGGCATTTCCTCATAGGAAATCTCCTTCTTTCCGATGACTTTAGCTTGTGTAAAGTTAACATGAAACTAGCCATAACACAAGGCATCTTCTCTAGGGAAGGTGAGAGGTAAGTAGGCAGGACAACAAGAATGCAGCCATCCTGAGTCCAGAAACACAGAGACAGTCGTGTGGTTTTGGATATGGCAGTTGGATTGTTGACCTTAGAAATAGCAGTACTTTGGGTGGATTCCTTTCATTATATCTAGGGATCATATTTCATAGAGTCCACACATTTATCCTTTTAAATAATTTCAAGGATGCTTCAATAGTGTCTGTTTCTTACCCTGCATGGCTAGGGATACATCAGCATATAGAAAAAATAGCAGAGGAGACACAAACTCTAAGTACACTCATCAACCAAAGGCTGACATATAAAACTCTGGCAAAAAGCCTGTAACTGGAAGGTACCAATGTATCATTCCCCCACCCTGATTTAACTCCAAAAGGTAAACAGTTTCATTAATCACTTAAGGGACTTTGTCAAAAAGCACGCTGCAGCAAATTTCAAAGTTATAACGCAGTTGATTTTAGATTCACCCCAGGAAACAGTGATTGAGTGCTTCCTCTTCACCAGGAATTACACTAAGGCTGGATGATGCAGAGATAAGGAAAAACTGGTGGCTCTTCCCTGAGAGTGTAGTCTCTTTGCGTGGCTGAGAATAACTTTAATATCAGGCAATTCATAATAAATATCTAAGAAGTGTAGACAAAAACGCAATGGAGTTCAGAAGATAAAGAAAGAGATAAAATCTGCCTGGGGTGGGACAGAAAATGAGTCCTAGATGGGATGTCATCTAAGATGGGTCTTCAAAGATGAATGGATTTTTGTAAGGATGAACAATGCAGTCCTTCTAGGAAACCTGCTAAACCCGATCAGCATCTTAAAAAACCATTCCATGTGAGTATATTTTTCACTATACATTCTTTCCGATCTTTACTTTTCTACTGAAAGTGTATGTGAAGTGCATCTACATCTCTGAGCAAACAGGAAGTAGAACTGCACTATGAAATGTGTGAGTGGGAGCTGGCAGTCCACGTTGAGGAGGCAACTATGAGAGCTAAGCAAGTGCTGAGATTACTTTCTATCAGTGAGACAAGATGTAATCAAATTACAGAAGACAGGCCTTGGGCAAAATAACAGACAATGAACTCATGTGTGAAAATTATTTTCTAGGGGCCTGGAGGAGGAGGAGGAGGAGGAGGAGGAGGAGGAGGAGGAGGAGGAGGAGGAGGACGAGGACGAGGACGAGGACGAGGAGGAGGACGAGGAGGAGGAGGAGGGCACAGTTGAAAGAGCTTGGCACAGAGGCCCAGGGAACTCACAAGCTGCTCTTTTCTCTGACATTCACAGACGCTGGGCTCTCAGAGCCACTTCCTTTTGCTAATATTTAATGATTTATTTATTTACATTTGGATGACAAAATAGAGACAAACTGCAGCTAGCAAACACTGGGCTAGATTCCAGAACCCAAGAACTGAGAAACGAAATAGGCCCTGAGGTGAAATTCCAGCAGTCGCAATGCTCAACACTGCTACCGTCTCTAAAATGACTGGAACCTAGCAAGTCGTAGTCTGAAATCTCCATTGAAACCCCACATGGGAAACCAGGGTGCACACTACTCCCCAGGCCAAAGCTTTTCGTCTGGATAAATTTCACTCTTCACAGCACCATATCTGCATATTCATCTGAAGGCTACTAGTAGAATACTGACTTCCAGGCAGCTAGGAATGGTTTTTTTTTTTAATTTGTTATTGGTTATTTTATTTATTTACATTGTTTTTATTTTACAGACAGGGTTTCTCTGTATAGGCCTGGCTGTCTGGAACTCACTCTGTAGACCAGGCTGGCCTCAAACTCAGAAATCCACCTGCCTCTGCCTCCCAAGTGCTGGGATTAAAGGCACCACCACCACCTGGCTTATTTATTTACATTTCAAATGTTATCCTCCATCCCATTTTCCCCTCCAAAAATCCCCTATCCCCACTTCCTCCCTCTGCTTCTATGAGAGTGCTCCTCCACCCACCCACCCACCTGTGCCCCAGTGCCCTAGCATTCCCCTACACTGGGGCATCAAGCCTCCACAGAACCAATGGTCTCCCCTCTCATTGATGCCTGACAAGGCCATCCTCTGCTACAATATACAGTCCCTCCATGTGTACTTTTTGGTTGGTGGTTTAGTCCCTGGGAGCTCTGGGGGGTCTGGTTGGTTGATATTATTGTTCTTCCTATGGGGTTGCAAACCCCTTCAGTTCCTTCAGTCCTTTCTCCAACTCCTCCGTTGGGGTCCCCATGCTTAGTCTGATGGTTGGCTGCAAGCATCCGCATCTGTATTGGTCAGGCTCTAGCAGAGCTTCTCAGGAGATATCCATATCAGGCTCCTGTCAGTAGGCACTTCTTGGCATCAGCGATAGTGAGTGGATTTGGTAACTGCATGTGGGATGGAGACTGTGGGGCAGTCTCTAGGAGTAGGGTCTTAAAGCCCACACCCACAGCGACACACCTAGTCCAACTAGGCCACCTTCCAATAGTATAGCTTCCTGGGCCGAGCATATACAAACCATCACAACCTGGGTTTGGTTCCAAGCACCCACTCAGACACACATAACCATCTGTAACTCCAGTTCAGGGGATCTGAAACCATTTTCCAGCCCGTGTGGACACTGTGCCCATGTGGTTCACCTCTATACACACAGGCAAAATGCTTATACATAAAACAAAACAAATAAATATTCAAAACACTTTTAGAAAGAAGTGTGATGAACTAATAACACAGGGAAGAGAAAGAAACTAGTGGCTTGAATAAATGGGTATACTATTGGAAAATATTTAATAGAAAAATGAGAGAGAAAACTGAAAGAATGAAGTAGCGGTAGTTCATTTTGCTGGATACTAGTGGGAAAGAGAGTATGCCTTTAATTAAAATGACCCCAAGACATGTCACCATTCTTAGTGCTATAATGAGAACCACTGGTACAGAGTGACTGCTACATGATTATCTTAAAATGATGAGTTACTAGATCACTTTCAATAAATACCTGAAAAGGGTAACTATTTCAGAGCTATTGTCAAGTCTGCTTTCTTGCACGAAGAGGAAGAAGAAGAAGAAGAAGAAGAAGAAGAAGAAGCAG
>JADRCD010063266.1:0-10562 GCA_019843815.1 Montemys delectorum | reverse complement strand
TGTGTAGCCCCGGCTGTCCTGGAACTCACTCTGTAGACCAGGCTGGCTTCGAACTCAGAAATCCACCTGCCTTTGCCTCCCAAGTGCTGGGATGAAAGGCGTTCGCCACCACCGCCCGGATTTTCTTTTCTTTTCTTTTTTTTTTTTCAGTCTAACTTTCAAAGACCCGCCACTAGTAACCTACTTCTGCCAGCCAAGCAGAACTGCCTACGAGCTCTTCAACCTATACCATAGCACTCAAAACAGAAGAATGTGGGGGACTTTTTAGATTCAATCCATAACCTATTATTAATTCTGCCTTGTTACATGATTTGAGACAAATTACTTAACTTGATCTGAGACATGGTAGTGAAAATATCCTCCCTCTGGTGCACAAAGAAAAAAACCTATTAGGATCACCAGGGAGATTGTCAAAGAAGAACAGCAAAGCCTCCGTCTTCTCACTTTTCTGTGCCCCAGTCCATAAGTATTAAGGACCAATGCCTGAAGGAACGAATACATTCATTAACGATAATAGCACAACATGTTCAACTAAACTTGCCAGTGTGCAAGGTCCTCCATATTTACTACTTTATTTGGCCTTTCAATAGGCCTGTGAAGTTGATAGCGTTGGCTCCATTAACCCAATTTTATCCAAGTGAAGCAAACTCAAGAAGGCTAATAGGAATAACTTCAGCTGGCAGTATTGCCTGCCAGGAGCTGGGTTAAGCCCTAGCTCAAGTGTATACAGTGCCGCAGTATAAAGGTTTTTTTATAAGGTAAATGAGAAAGCCAAATGGATCTTTCAAACTGAGGTTGTCAGTGCTCAGAACTGAAACTGTGCAGGGATGACCAAAGGCTCTGGGTGTTCTATCTGAAGATGTCTAAAAAGCCAGAAGCTTGTGTCTTGTTTTTGGGTTAGAGAGCCATTGTCATAAAGACATCAGTTTGAATTCAGGTTTCATTGTTTCACAAAAGCTACTTCACCTCTTTTGTTCTAGTTTGTTTTCCATTGCTGTGATAGAACACTAACCAAGAACGAGTCAGGAAAGAAAGGGTTCTTTTCACCTTAGTCATAATTCATCATTGAGAGGGGGCAGGACAGAAGCTTCAGGCAGAAATCTGGATGCAGGAATCAAATCAGAAACCAGAGAGCAACAGTGCTTACTCCCCCTGTCTTGCTTAGCTAGCCTTTCTTTTCATACATCCCAGGCCCACCTATTTAATGATACATAACTGCCCAGAATATATCAATTAGCAATTAATAAAGTGCACACCCACAGGCCAGTCTGATCCATGCAACTCTCCCAGTTGAGGTTCCCTCAGATAACTCTGAGCTGTAACTTTTGATGTCAATTCTTTCCTGCTTCCCAAAGCTGTTAGGAGCCTGAAGCAAGGTGACCTACATAGGCACTTAGTACAGGACCCTCAAACATATGGGGTTCAGCAACTATTACTACTCATCACCATTGGTCCTACCAATGTTAACTTTAGAACTGCATACTCAACTTGTACCTGCAGCTATTCATAACCTGAACTTATCCTAAGCCAATAATCCATTCTGCTTCTTGGGAGATGAAGCTTCCACTGGGAAAAGTGAGTTACTTTGCTTATCACCCTACACTGTCACCAGGTTGGTATGGACCTAGCCAGCTGTACTAGCTGGGAATCTCCAATTTCATACTTTATAAAAACTCAGGATGTAAACTCAAGGCTGGGTGCCACAAAAGGGGCTACATTCTTTTTTTTAAATTTAATTTCATTTTTTTACTTATTTGCTTTATATCCTACTCACTGTCCCACTCCCAATCACCCCTGCCCACAATTATTCCCCCACCCCTAAATATTTTTTAGTGATTTACTTATTTTATGTATATGAGTTTATGCATGTCAGAAGAAGGCATTAGATCCCTTTATAGATGGCTGTGAGGCACTATGTGGTTGCTGCGAATTGAACTCCGGACCTCTGGAAGAGCAGCCAATGCTCTTAACCACTAAGCCATCTCTCCAGCCCAGGAGCTACATTCTTAAATGTAGTTTGAGTTCACTTAATAAATTTAGTATTTTGTATATGTATTTTAATGTACTGTAACATGAATCCATTGTGGCTACTGTTAGACTTCATAATTTATTTCAAATGAGTCATATATTCAACCTTTGAATTTTCTTTCTTTCTCTTCCTCCATTTCACTCCTGCTAGTTTTCCTTTCACCCATTTTCTACTTATATATAATAAATTATATTATGCATCAATAATAATAATGACTACTAGAAACATGCTATTTAATAAGCAAACTTTACATTCACTGCCTTGTTTCATACTCACATTGACCTGGTGGCCCTTTCACTATCACAGATGAGAAAGTGGAAGCACTCCTCAAAGGTCCACACAGCCAGTAAAGGGCTTCCTTGTTCCCTCCCCCTGCTCACCAACCCACCCTCTCCTGCTTCCTGGCCCTGGTATTCCCCTACATTGGGGCATAGAACCTTCACAGGACCAAGGGTCTCCCCTCCCATTGATGACTGACTTGGCCATCCTCTGCTATACATATGCAGCTGGAGCCATGAGTCCCACCATGTGTATTCTTTGGTTGGTGGTTTAGTCCCTGGGAGCTCTGAGGGTACTAGTTAGTTCATATTGTTGTTCATCCTAAGGGGCTGTAAACCCCTTCAGCTCCTTGGGTCCTGTGACCCTCCTACAGCTGAGGGCTGATTCTATCAGACTCCGCCTTGTCACAGATAGCCACGCCTCTCTGCCCACCTCCTGCTAATTGCCATACCTCTCTCCAAGTTCCAGTTACATTGGAAGTCCCATCTCCAGAGACTGAAGATGAGGCTGCTGATTGTGCCAAGTTGCTGACGAACTTGGGGGAGGGGTTTTGCTTTATCTACCTGTTTTCTCTTGTAACAAGGAGAATTCAATGAATGATGGCGAACTGAAAGCACACCATGTGTTTCTCTAATTTTTTCAAACCCTTCCTGCATTTCTGGTACCTTTAACTATTCAGACCCTGACCCCCATTCAGAAGACCCATTTGTATGAGTGGCTGCAGGCAGCTACAGAGTCCTTTCTCTAGCTCCTTCATTGGGGACCCTGTGCTCAGTCCAATGGATGGTTGTGGGTCTCTACTTCTGTAATTAGTCAGGCACTGGTGGAGCCTCTCAGGAGACAGCTATTTCAGGCTCTGATTAGCCCAATTCTTGCTCAGTATTGTACTGTGAGCAGTTGGTGCCTGTATTTGGGCTGTTCTTGGAGGTGTTATAAGTGGAGGGATAACCTATGGTGGTATAGTATTCATTGTGTAGCTTGCTCATTTAGCAAGTATGTAACAGAACTCCTGATATGACCTGTGTATTATGTGGGTGCTAGTAACACATGAATATAAAAAGAATGACACAAACTTTACAGTGTAGTGAAGAAGATATGCAATGAAATAAAAGTTAAATTTACAAATGAATACAAAGTCGAGAACTATAAGAAAGTTAAAAAAGGACACTATTGCTAGTTGTGTGTTCAGGGATGCCCCATCTCAAAAAAGAATGTATAAAGCTTAGATTAAGTGAAAATTAAACCAAACTTCAGAAACATGAAGAGAGCAATATTGTTAGTAGAGGTTACAGTGTATGTGGAGTAGCATGAAGGTACTGGTCTGCCTGGGACTGATGGATAGCTAGGATGTGGGGCTTTTTTTTTTTTTTTTTTTTTTTTTTGGTAATTCATGAAAGAAAGAGTTTATTGGCTTGTAGTTTCAGAAGATTAGTCCATGATCATCATGATAGGAAGCATGGCAGGAGTCCTGCAGGGAGAGCTTACATCTGAACTACAATCTAGTGGCAGAGAGAGAAAGAGAGAAAGCTGTCTGGGAACTGTATGGGCTTATGAAATTTCAAAGTCCACCTGCAGTGGCATAGCTCCTCCCACAATGAGAGATGTGGGACTTCCTTTAAAAACTAAATTTAATATTTTTACTTACTCACTTTACATCCCACTCACTGCCCCTCTCCCAGTGACCCCCCTCTCACAATCCTTCCCCATCCACCATCTCCTTCTCCTCTGAGCAGGTAGGGGCCTTCTGCCACTTCAAGTCTTTTCAGGCTAGGCACTTCCTCTCCCACTGAGGCCAGACAAAGCACCCCAGCTAGAAGAACATATTCCATGCACAGTTAACAGCTTTGGGGCCTAGCCCCCACTCCAGTTTTTCAGGACCCAGAGATGGGGGATGTTTAATGCTACTGGTGGCAAAAATTAGAATCCTGGCATGAGGTAGTCACCATAGAAAAAATCAATACGATTGTTAATATGAGATCCAACACAGGGGAAACATGAATCAAAGGTCAATGGGCAGGAGGAGGCCACATCATATGGAACCTGGGGTACCATAGAAAAGAAGGTAGATTTTCTCTAGAAGAAAGATATTAGAGGGTTTAAACAGAAGTACAATGTTAATTAAGTGACTTAGAAATATCTGCTGTCTGGAAGATAAGTTCTAGATGAACAATAACAAAGTCAAGGGAAAACAGGAAGTAATAGCAATAATTAAGAAGAATGTTGGCTTTGGGCAAACCGTCTTATTTCTATAAGCATTTGACAGACATAGTCAGCAGCAGTGTATGATTGACCAAACAACTTCTTGAAGTAATGGATAAAGTTCAAGGTATGCAGTAGACTAACCAAAAGCCAAATGTCTACATGAGGCCTTGGAGTGTCTCATGAGACATGTGGGAATCCAGAAGGCCACAGGTACATGACTGGACACAAGTGAAAAGTTGTGGGGACAAGTGCCTGCTAGAATATTGGAGGGATGCTCCAACATGGATATGGTGTCCATCAGCTAAGACGGAGAGATTTACATTCTGAGATATTTAAAGAAAGCTGTTTATCTCCAAGCTGACGACCAAAATTAGACTTCAGTGGCTCCATGATAAGAAATTTTATATAGCTTGTTCAGATAAGACACTAGTCAGGCAGCAGCAACCAGGAGCAGCAACAGCAAATCCTGGCAAAAGGATGGAGGGGAACGAGGAAATGAAAATGTTTTCAACCAAAAGACAACAGCCAATTACGGTGCCTGCTGCCATTAGGTCATGGAAGTTGAACATAGACATGTTGGATTCTTAAGATATTGGAGTAATTGATGGCATTGCTAAGAGAAATTTTTGTCTGATAGTAGGATTTGAAATCTGAGTAGTATTAATCAAAAGATAAAATGAGAAGTAGAAGGTATAGATGTGACTTACTGGCCTATCTCATGCTTATTTTATTTATAGGTAATTTGAAGTTTAGAAATTTTTTTATTTTTAAAATTAAAATATAATTACATTGTCTTTGCCTTCCCTTTAAATGAAACCATGAAGTTTGCAGGTGAAAGGAATGGAGTAGAAGTGTTAGATTGAGTGATGTGACACACACTTCCAAAGGACAAAAGAATGCCAGATGGTCTCTCTCTTATCTGTTATTCCGAGTTCCAAATCATCAGATGTGAGTGCATAAAGTAGAGTAATCGCAAAAACAAGAAAAGTCAAGAGGGACCATGTGAGAACAAGAGAGGGGGATAGACTCCTTATTTACTCCTTTTCAACAAGACACCATGCACTAGAAACTGCAGATGATGGCTAACATCAGAAGACCACTGGGTATGTTCAAAGCCCTGACATTCTTCAAAGTCCCCATACTGCTTGCTGCTTGTAACTCAAAAAGTACTTGTTAGCAGGGGGTCTTTGGTCCATATCCATGTCTCTTTAATAATTAATGAAATGATGGCTTAAATCCAGGTTAATATGGTTCCACAGTCAATGTCAGGGCATATTAATTGCAACATTTGCTTGGTGAAAGTAAGAATTTTGTGATAAAATAGGATTGGAAACCACAAGGCTACCACAAGTTAGACAATCATATTTTTTTAGGCCTTCTGAGAACCTTTGATGATCTGATATGAATTTCATGTTCTCAAGAGCAAGCTGTATGAGATATGCTGTTATATGGTTGAAAAAGATCCTTTGGTTCTTACCTACTTTTTAAACAGATGGAGAGAACAATGTTCCAAGAAATATGCTCTGAGAAACATTGGATCTTTAAGGTCTCTTAAAGATGGCTTTCTCTGACATTTGCACTAAAATACTATACTGTATGCACTGATGTATAGTCAAGTCAGTCTAGAACATCAAAAGGTTTGCAGTAAGAGCAGCTAGAGTTTGCCTTTGACTGTGTGCTTAGTGTGGGTACAGTCGTGTGCTTCAAAATGTTTCATGTATACTGGTGGAAAGGAAAATCATCTTCCATTTTGTAAAATCAAAGAGGTGGATGATAACTTGCCTACAACTTAACAGAGTGATTCTAGTAGGTCAACTACATGCCCCAGTCAGTCCCTGGTTTAGCTCAAAACAAAGCCAGAGTTGAGAATTTATTGCTAGAGAGGGTCAAACTGCTAGCCAGCAGAAAGCTGGAAAACATGGCTCCTTCCTAAGACACAGGGAGCACTGTGCATGGCAAGTGAGTGGGTGGGAAAAGCCAAGGACAAAGGTTACATTTGCTCAAACTTCCATTTCTCCTCCACAAGACTGCTCTAAATTTCTAAGGTGGAAATTTACAAGTATTTATCACCTTAGTTGGGTGAGTGGCCACCACCTAGCACGCTCAAAGCCCTGGACTCGATTCTCATATCACATAAACTGAGCATGGTGGTGCATGTCTATAATCCTAATACTAGGGAGGTAGAAGGAGAAGGAACAGAAATTCAAAGCCATCCTCAGCTACAGTTCAAGGCCAGTCTGAGTTACAACAGACTCTGTCTCAAAAAACAAAAAAACCAAAAACAACACCTTCACTGTGCAACATGCATTCCATAAGTAGCATCTCACAGATTCCTCCTAACAGCTGTGTGACATAGTATTATCCAGCCTTCTTTAGATCAAGGGAAACAGCCAATAGAAGTTCAGAAAGGTCAAGCAACTTATCTAAAGTCATCCAGCTGATCACTCAGCTTTGTCAATGGTACAGTTATGATCAGGTCAGTTTGGACCCAAAGACCACTTTCCAAATTGCCCCCTGAAAGTCCAAACTGCCCCCTGAGAAGGACTGCAAGGAGAGGGGTAATGGGCTTGAGACCAGATTCAGTTTCTAGTTTTAGATTTTGCTCAGTGGACAAGCTACAGATTCTAGATAACCTATGAAGACAGCAGTGTCAGAATGGTCAGGCTTCTCATGGGGGTCATCGTGGGTACTACAGAGCCCTCCACATACTGACACCATGGCTGGGTGCTCCCAAGCTCTCTACACACTGACATTATGACCTACTGTTCTTAGGAAAAGAAATGGTTCCACTATGAAGGTCTAATTCTTATTCAGTCTTAACTTCTAGTTTTATTTAGTCTTAAACAACTTCCCGATGACCCAGAAAGCGTAGTTTCATAGCGTCATTGCCCACTCCTAAGTGACATACTCTGTGAGGGAAGAACACCAGCCCGGACCTTGCTTATCCCCACTGTCTGGTAAGCACAGGGTTCAGCAGATGTTGGCTGAATGCAATTGCAGCTGATCCTGAGCCAGGTCTGGCTGCAACCAGCTGATCACGGAGCTCAGGAAATTCTTAGAATTTCAGCAGAAGACAGGGGAATCCATTCACATTGTTTTTTTGGCTCCTGTTCTTCTTTTTCTTATGGGGTCCAAAAAGGAGGTGGCAATGGGGGACAGGCTGGTTTTATTTTGTTTTTATACTGCATCTCATTCTCTGAAATCAGTTCTGTGGTCTGAAAGGACGCAGCTACCTTAAACAGAATGTCAGCTTCGTATAGCCAAGTGTCATTATATTAATATGCAAAGCTACCAGTCAGCTAATCTCCACAAACCATTTGTTTCCTTAATTGCCCTCTTAGGGCAAAAGTGAAAAAAATAGAAAAGATGAATAACAATTGTATCTAATTCACCCTTCCTGTTCTCCTCCATTCCACTTACTGCAGCAGTTATGAAGCAGGCTATTTTCAGCTTAAACTGTCTAACTGCTCCTCATCCAGTCCCTACTACAGTGGCCCTATTTCACATCACACTTAGTCTGTCAGGATCCCTGGTCCTGCCCACTGATCCCATTCAGAGCAATGTCTTGGGCTTTGACACTCAAAACCATCTCCAAGGGGCAGTAAGGTGTCTAGTTGTAGCCTGCCTTCCCCCAGGAAAGTGAGAACATCAACCTCTGAGCACTGGCTCTAAGCAGCAGCTTAAATTTGTAACCTGTCTCTTCTGCTTCCCAGATCTGTGGCTTTGGGTGGATCACTCGAGTTCTCTGGGTCTCCAAAGCCTCCTTTGGAAAACTGGGGCAGGGTAAATGCTAGTGTGCAGTAGCACCCCCTGCACAGGGCTGGGACGGCTTGTATTAGATCCAGACCCAGCCTATAAGATGAAAGATTGGGCTGTTCCATGACCTCAGCTGCTGCTGCCTATTAGGGAACTAGAAATAGGGTCCCCTTTCCCATGCACTGCTGCTCAGCCACAGCTCAGAAAGCAGGAAAGCTGGAGGTGTTTCACGTGACTGTTTGAATAGCTAAAGAAGAGAACGAACAAAGGAGTGCCATGTTTCTGGTGAATGATCTCTTTAAGCCCTTATTATTCCTCATCTCTAGTCTCAAACCTCCTCTCTCTCTAATCAGCTCTGACCTCTCAGTGACCAAGACCTTCTAAACGCTGTTTGTATACCATGGTAGCTACGTTTGTTGCAACAAAATAGCCAAAGGGACAGACTCTCCCTATCGGTTGATATCCTCCAGTACAGACTTGGAGAGCAGCTGTGTCTAGGAAATGGGGCTTCAGATGTGTTAACATACTGCATTAGGTACATACCTACACAAACCCCAAAATTTGACTCCAGGAAAGGTCAATGGAAACCATTGTGTGGAAGTCCATGCATTCCCAAGAAGGCTTGACAAATTGGTTCTTATGTATTCATTTATTATTTTTATAAATATGTGCATGCCTTTGTGAATTTTATTTGTACCACATGTGTACAGGAGCTCTCAGGCCAGAAGGTGTCAGATCCCCTGGAACTCAAGTTACAGGCTTTTGTAAGCTACTTTGTCGGTGCTGGAAACCAAACTCAGGTTCTCTGCTAAAGCACAAAATGCTCTTAACCACTTAAATATTGTTCAAACCTTAAAAATTCTGTTTCTATTGCCTGGCAGTGGGGTGTACGCCTTGATTCCAGGCACTTGGGAGGCAGAGGCAGGCAGATTTCTGAGATCCAGGCCAGTCTGGTCTACAGAGTGAGTTCCAGGACAGCCAGGGCTACACAAAGAAATCTTGTCTCGAAAAACAAAAACAACAACAACAACAACAATTCTGTTTCTAACACCAAAAAACTTCCATCACTAAAAACAAGCTCTCAGGACAACATCCACTGATACTCAACAGTGCCTGTAGCCAGGGGTGTGGGTATTAGTGGCCATCTCACTAGGGTTGTGATGGGGATTAACCAATATTATGTTCTCAGAAAAGGTGGATGTCCTGCATTTCGCCCAACTCTTCCTCTAGGAAGGCCTTGAGGGACGTCCCTATTTACCTGTCCTGGAATCAGCAGTGAGCTGAATATGGTAGAAGAATGACTTAACTTTAAGGAGTTAGGGTTAAGACTTAAGAGACTTAAAAGGTAATTCTTACGATGCTTTCACTAGTGTTCCAGGATGCAAACACTCCATGAGTGTCTGCTTATAGTAAACACTGCTATTTGTTTGTTTGGATATTCTTTGGAAATTGTTTTAAGACTCTCTAAGCACTTTTGGTTTCCTTTTCTGTAACTCCCTGAACATTCTCTCTCATTCTTTTTTATCTGCCATTGTGAATACTCTCAAGCAAATGCCACTGTTTCTGGGCTTTGTGGTCCTGCAAGGAAGGTCATGGTAAACAGTGGTGCTTGGCCTGCCTCTGCAGATGATGCTACAGATCTCTTGATAATGTGGCTTTGTAACCCTGCTCTCCAGCAAACAACTGCATTGGGTTTCATTATTGATACTCAGGGAGTCAGCTTAATTACAATTTTTAATGATGTACATGTTCATACAACTTCTGTATTAGCTGCCACCTCCTTGAGTGCTCTTTAATACATAATAAACATTATCTTTCGTTGGAGCAGAGATTAGATTTCTCATCCTCAACACATTATGATCATTGGCAAACCTCTGAATCCACTGTCATTAAGAGGCTTATCTGAGACCTTGTGATTGAGGACAGAATGTTCAGTCGCCTGGTTCCAAGGCAAAAGAGGCATGTATCTTCAGGCCCATAAACTCCAAAGTGAGTAGCAAAGTGACTCTTTTGATAGAGGCATCTGCAGGTCCTGAAAGTCACTGGTGCAAGAATGGGATGGAGTCTGCTCTGCTCCTCACAGGCCACTGTCATGGTGAATCTGGAGAAGCTACATGTCCACGTAGAGGGGAGCATAGTGTTGCTTTGACAACTCTGCGTTGTCGTTCCTATGTGTGGAGCAGTAGTGTTAAGTCCTGTCCTTAATCAAAGATACCAGCAGGAATCTCAGGTTTCTCTCTCTCTCTCTCTCTCTCTCTCTCTCTCTCTCTCTCTCTCTCTCTCTCTCTCTCTCTCA
>JADRCD010063255.1:0-12289 GCA_019843815.1 Montemys delectorum | reverse complement strand
ACACACACACACCCATACACACACACACCCTCACACACACACATACACCCTCACACACATTCATTCCACAATGCATATGCATGCGTATATATAAAATAATACACACAAATATAAATAAATAATAGTCATCATTGATGCTGTATAGGAATACTAGAACTTCTAGTTGACACAGACCTAGTGCAAGTTGATATACAAGGATGAAGAGAGAAGTGGGGTCTACAGGGGTCAAAGGAGAGATGAAAGGAGTCAGTGTTCTCTAGCGACTCTGCTATCATATCTTCAACTACCCCAAGAATAAGGGAGGGATGGGAAGATCGTGAAGATGAGCAGATCATGAAGGCATAAAAGCCCTGCTTGAGTTTTTAAGACTTGAAGTTTAAACAGCCATATTAAAGTCATTACCACAAAGGGAAAGGAAATTGAAATGTAATCACTTTTAGGTAAACTTTTTATTCTCCTGAGATATACACAGGGACAAATCATGTGAAAATTGGAAACAAAGATAATAAAGCAACATCTATATAGATTTAGTTATAAAATATAAGAGATATGCTGATCTCTATTGACTTCTGAGGCTAAGAGAGAAAAGCCCTGCAGAGTTACCGCTGCTAGGAATGCTCCCTGACAGAATCCATGGCGATGAACAACTAGTTAACTTTGTAATAACTGTAAATTCAGCAAGTGCCCTTGAGAAAACAGAGTGATTCAAGGGCCACTGTATAATACACAGAGCCTCAACTGTGCTCCTTGCTGCTTCCAGAAAGCAACATGGCAAGCACACTCAGGCCAGGTAGGCAGCTTCAAATGAACAGAGGAAGAGAGAAGTGACCCACTGCAGGAGCGCTTTGGTCTTCCTTGTGGGGTCTTCCGGTTTGAAGTTTTTGAAGCCTTCCACTTCATGTTCTATGGAGAGCAGCTGTCCCTGTAGCTTGTTCCTGAAGTTGGGCAGGGTATCTCGAATATGGTTGGTAAGTTGCTAAATAAAAACACAGCAAAATCAGACATGTGTATAAGCATGGTGGAAAAATATTGTGGTTCTTACATGACCAACTTGTATAGATGTATTGGTGTCTTAAATGATACAGCCAAATGCTGCCCCGTGCCTTCTAAATGCTCATTTTCCCTTAATTAAAAAGCATGAATTTAATGGTAGTCCATTACATTGCTTAAAAGTATGTTATTGGTCTTTATTTTCTAAAACTTCCTCAGTTGTTTTGTCCAAGTAGTTCAGCTACTGTTACCATGACAGCTTCCTCTGATTCCTTCAAGGAGCCAACAGTGGGGTATTTATAACTGACTTATTGGCAGACCACGTTAATAAAGAAAAGTTCATATCGAAACTGTTAGGATATTTGTGACAGAAGCTACTCACAATGTAAGTCAATGCAATGGAAACTCAGGAAGGAAGCCTGCATTCATTGAGTGCATTCTTGCCTACCCATGCTTACCAAGATGTTCAGCTCCCTTATGGAAAGAAGATATGTTAAGTAAGTGTACTGGGGACTTATGGGAATGATGTATGTGATGCACAGAAGAGAGGAGGCTGGATGCCAAGTCCCAATCTATTAATTTTGAGTGAGTGTGTTATCTGAGAAAGGTGGTTTAGGTTAGTGGAAATCAATGATTACTTTATCAAGATTTATTGTTTCAATATTTTAAATTAAAAAACCAATAAAGATTTAATAAAACCATAAAGCAGTTAAAGGAATAATCTAGCCTAACCGTCCCGGCTGGGCACTTGAAGCAGATCCTATGAGACTGCCTTGTCAGAGCCGTGTAAGCTTAACTTAAGATACTGCATACCGTGAGGGAGTGCATGCTCACACGGGTCTCCTGTTCACTGTTCCTAAATCAGAGTGTGGTTTTTCTGTGGATACTATTGACAATACTGAGGTGGATTCATTTCAATGAGAATGGTAAGTGTGTGGGTCTAAATAATTAGTGTTGAAAATTATCACCAAGAGCAGAGTGAATCTTACCTGAGCAAAATAAAATTTTATAATGAGAAATGTTAATTCCGGTAATCTGCACCTTTCGTAATTATACTTACTGCTTAAAAGAATAATTTTACCTGATTCAGGACCTTCTGGAGGTGTGGGGTCCCCATACGGTCAGCAATGTGTCTATACGCCGGGTGGGAAAGAAAAAATTTCCTTTCTGCCAACATGGCTGCCTTAATGTCTTTCTTTCCATCTATGTCCTTCTGGCTTCTGTTGACCACCCCCACGTAGCCTGAAACAAAACACAAACCCGCGGGGTTCGGCACACTTCCTGCCATGTATTCTAGACAAACTTCAAGGCTCTCTACCAGGCAAAATTAGTTTTGAGGCCTAAAGCCTGTCTTCTTACAACATTCCATCCAAAACCTCACTGTTCAATAAATGCCACTGGTTTGACTACTGATAGACTATTGACATCAACAGAATGATATCCTTCACTTTTTAAAGCTCTACACACTTTAAGAAACTATATCTCGACTGTTATATCATATAGTAGGCAAGTAAACATCAGACTTAAAACAAAATGGTGTATATTTATGTAGCCTGTGATGAATATTTATAACCTCCTTTGAGCTCCTTCCTTCCCCTGTTTTCCTATTCCTGTTATTTTAAGACATAGTTCTCTTCTTGAAATGTTCTTTAATACAACACTTGGGAGCAGTGGGCCATTCCATATAAAGTATAGCTAATAATAAATCACTCCCTTTTAACAGAGGAAGAAGAAAGCCAAGCCTCCCTATGACTTGCCAGTCCTTTCTCTGCCATATTATAAAAGGCAGGCCTGGAGAAACCACAGTACATTACCCCTGCGAAGAGGCAGCAGTTTGTTCTCTAGTACATCTCTGGCATCCGTTCCCTCATCCATGAGATCCAGCTTGGTGATAACGCCAATGGTCCTCAGACCTGTGTCATAAACAAACACAATTCTCACTATACACTTTGAAAAAAAAAAAACCCTAACCCATTCTAGGGGCTTATGTGTCTCAAGCCTCCCTGTGAGGCTTGTAACGCAAGCCTTTCTCATCCCTGTTTCTTTGCAGCTCGCTTGGCTTCCAGTCTGCGGTCATAGGAGTCTCCTGATTATCTGTGTGATAAAAGGGGAGGGCTTACAAACCCACTTATCCAGGAGATAATTATTCTCCATGCAAGAGAGAAATTCAGTCACATCACAAAAGTACATCTAAATACAGCCATGTCTCATTTAATCACAGGGACCTATTCTGAGAGAGCCGTTGTGTGTAGACTTCATCACTGTGCGATGCAATTATCATAGAGTGTATTTATATAAAGTAAGAGGCACAGTGAAGTGTCTCAATGGGGCCTCCTGGTGTAAGCAAGAAATGCAACTAGTCTGCAGCCACTCTAAGATGGGATAAGGTTTTATGCTTGATGTGTGTGCATGCAAATGTGTGTAGAGGTGTGCACGTTTGTGTGTGTTCGTGCATGTGGACATCCAGAAACAACCCCAGGTATTGTTCCTCAGGAACCATTGAGCCTCCCCTCTTTTTCTCTACTAATAAGCTCTCTTGTTGGCCTAGAACTAAGTAGGCTAAGCCAGTCCCAGGAATTCATTTATTTCTGCTTTCTCGGCACTGGGGTTGCAACACTATGCCTGGCTTTTTGCATGTGAGTTTCTGGAGCTCAAACTCAGGAATTGTGAGGCAAGGCATGCGCCCTACCAACTGAGCTGTGACCCAGCCCCCTCGGCACTTTTTATGACTAGGAGGAGAAAGACAATAGCTCTTAGTAAATAAATCAGTAACACAGTCAACTATTACCATGACCGAGCTTTATGTGCATACGTGATTGACGCCCTCCTCACATGGACAGAGGGGTGGGCATATCCACAGCAGTATCACCACAAACACGAGGAAGGAGCTTCACTGTGGTGGTGAGAAGGCAATGGTATCACTGGGCTCCACAGTGACCTCGCGAGACCACTCTCATACATATGCATCCCACCATGAACGAAAAAGTTGTCATATAGCATTGTAACTGTACAAGTTACACACACAAAGCAAAGGATGAAAGAGATAGAAATTTTCATTGTTTTTATTAGTATCCTTGCTGTAAAAGAGATCTTTGGTTTGTAAAGAATCAAACATCATAGAAACGCTCACATGAAGCAGAGGCAACAATGTTAGTACAGTGGTCAGAAGATGAGGCTGATGAATATGCAGTAAAATACCTTTAAAAACAAAATAAATGCCTATGAAGATACAATGCCTGAACAGCTCATGTCCCAGAGAGGAGAGCCCAGGCAGAAGCAGTCTGGCATTGAGAAGATCTTACTCAAGAAAAGTGTCCCAGAAGTGAAAGGTATGATTTTAGAAGTTGAATGAATTCAGGGAGTGCCCGGCACAAAGTGAGAACATAAGCAATTTGTCACATCAGTGTCATATTTCAAACCACTAGAAACAGAATGTTCCAGAAATTCTGCCAGTTGCGTTGAAAAAGGAAGCCGCATGGAAATGGTTGGGAGTCATGGCCATCTCAGCCTTCCCAGAAGCAAACTGCAAACCCCAAAGCAGCAGAGACGTTTCAAAATTCAGAAGGGGGAAAAAAAACATGACCTAGATTCTAATTTATCAATAAATGTGACAGAAGAAAAAAAAAAGTACTACAGTCTTGCAGAATCCCAGACTATTTAAGCTCCTTTTATTTTTTTTTTTAGGTACCTAGTACAGAGGGTACCCTATAAAACAAGGGAGTAATTTGAAGAAGAAATAAGAACAAGGAGCTGTATGCTATCTTCAGAAGTAGGGTTGCACCCCTCCCCTTTCCTGGAAGGCACCAAGGCCAATGGCAATAGCCTATATTGTTTTTAGGGGGTGGGAGGGGTCTCTTGAATTCCCTTACCCAGTAGATTCAAGGGTTTTCCATGTGTGCCCTGAGGTTTTGGGGAGAAGCACTGTCCCCTCAAGTGCCATAATTTTAATTAAATATATATGCATATATCATGTGTGATTTTAAGTAAATATAAAATATAAAATAATTCACTATGGCTTCATCAAACACCCAAAGGGCTACTTATCCCTCCTCTTCCCCTCTCCATCTAGGTTTAGAATCAAATATGCATCTCTGTTTAAGAGCATGTAAATATGGGAGAGTGATGTAAGGAAGGACTTTTAAGTTTTCTTCCTCCACACTACAAAGTCAAAGAAAAATTCATAGCTTTTAAGTATCGAGAAGTAGCAGTATAAACCTGTATCGAGACAGAGAGGCAAATATCAACTGCAACAGCTACCTAGGTTGAGTGGGTACTTCAGGGAAATCAGCAATCAGGAAGGATGGAGTCAGAGATTGAATCAAATATATATATATATATATATATATATATATATATATATACTAAATATATCTTAAATGCATATGTATGTGTGTGACTTTAAGAAATATACATGAAGAATTTTAATTTTTAAAAGCTTGTCCTTAAGCATTTCTTTCCTACTGTATTTCTGAAAAGGCAGCCAAGTTCTCTCTTAGTGAGGTGGTGTATCAGAAATGGAGAAGAAACCTATTTTCTTTTTCTTCACATTTGATTCCACAAACAGGCAGCTTAAAATAATCAATGAATGAACTCCTGCTGGCAGAACCAAGGCCTGCATTGATGGATATCAAAAAGCCATTGTCAGGAGAGATTTCAAAGGCTTTTGAGGCATGCCCCTGGGGATTTAAAGACCTGCATAAAGCAAAACACATTGTTGATCCCTGATCCTGTGCCAGTCTCATTAGGAACTCAAAACGAAAACCATATGAGTTACAATGACACAGGTTGAGGAGGAATGAGAGGAAAATACATTTGGGAGGTGGGGGGAGGTCACAGCCTCTACCCGTGCAGCTGGAGTTCCAACAACCGGGTTCCATGTTTAATCACACTAATTCTTCTGCACCTCAGTTCTCAGATTCCACAAGTGATAGCTGTGTTCTTCAACAGTTTAGTCGTAACATCTAGTTCTGCTTCTCTGTAGACAGAACTAGGGGTTGGCTGCAAGTCAGAATCCTGGATTAGGAAGAGGTGTCTTCAGGAGTGAGTGAAGAACTGGTTACAGGTAAGAACACTCCTTACCCTCTTGATAAAACAAAAAGTTCCGAGCTGTTAAAATGTTCACTATCATGTCTCTACTGTACTTTCCTCCAATAGAGGACAGCCACAATGCTGAGAGTCAGTGACCCTGGGCTTGACCTTGAGAAGGCACAGGCATCTCCAAATCTGCTGCTTAGGTGGTCAGGAGGCTCGGTGCTCCGACTTAGGAAGGGACCTCTTGCCCCTTCTCAGGTCTGGGCTGTTCATTTCTTCATCAGTAAGAAACTGAATCTGTCAGTTGGAGAGCCACACACCACAGCTCCCGCTGGTTATTAGCCACACTCCTTGCTAACTCTTAAAAGATAACCTTTCTAAAGAACTTTTATGTGCACCCTGCTCATCACAGAAAGGGAGAAGATAACGACTCTGGAATCTAAGCTAGAATAGCAAGAGTCTAGCCTGGCAGGCAAATGTCTCAGACCCATCTTCACAACAGGTGAAAATATGTAAGTGGCCAAGCCTGGCAACAACTCCTTGCACATCTGTGAGATGTAAGATCCCACTGAAAGATGCTGCCAAATAGTTTTGGTGAGCCAGGTGAAGACACAACACTTCTGTTTTACAAAAGCAGACACTAAGACCTGGAGACCTCCTTGGGAATCACACTTAGAGTGGGGGGACCTAGTTCATGCTTCCATAAGTCAATCCTTGGGGTGTTAAAGGGAATGTTATTATCTCAGGACAACGAAGTGTGGTTTCCCAACTGATATCCCAACAGATGAGTGAACTAGGTTCACTGATGAAGCAGAAGAAGCTAAACACTGCTGGACATAATTCACCGTAAAAACCACAACCGCTCAGAGAAAGACACCTCCACATGGTGGGCATGCATATGTGTGCTTGCATGCACATATGCATATATGTGCTTGCATGTACATATGCATATGTGTGCATGCATGTATGTGTGCATATGCACTCATGCATGTACATGTGCATATATATGCGAGTGTGTGTGTGTGTGTGTGTGTGTGTGTGTGTGTGTGTGCTAAGTCATTCATATAGGTGGTAAACACAGTGGGAATTTAGTTTATGAGCCAAATAACTTAATGAAAACACAAAGTTATCTATTTTTATCAGGATCATACAGAAGTTGAAATACAACATCTAGAGTAGTTCCATGATAAAATTCTTCCATGCCACCTAGGCCCGCTGCCAGTACACAGTGATTTATTATGAGGATGCTGCCATTTCTTCCATTCATGTGTGCTACTAAACATCTAATTAAGAACTGGAGCAAAACCGAGCCAACATTATCAGTTGCTGGGAAAGCAATCTGGAACAGAGTACACAGTAAAATAACAACAATAAAAAAAATAGTCATTATAGAAGGAATATAAAAATATACACAGAAAAATTAAAAACATACTTATTAAATTATATTACTTCAGTTTGTGCATGGTTTAGGTTTAGGTGGGGGTGGGGGGAAATCAATGTAGCTCTTTCTGTTTGGTAATGGTTATTGAATATTTTATTTCTGAAAGCAACCAGCGGTGAATGGGAAGGGTTTAACCTATTTTTTCCATAAGTTTTCCATGAGTTTTATTTTCTTGTTACTTTGAACTCTGCTGAAAACAGTTCTCATTTTCAAAGTCATCAGTTAACATTGTTGCATGTGTTCCTGAGTAAGATATTAAGTATATAGTATAAAGCATTGAAAGTCCATGCTGGCAGTAGAGACGCTATGTTGTTCTTGCTCACTACAATAGTCCAGAGAAAGAGCCAAGTATTGGAAAACTGTGATGTCTGAAAACTAGAGTGAGGAGGAATATATAAGAAAAGGGGAGGGGAGAGAGAGGGGAGAGAGAGAGAGAGAGAGAGAGAGAGAGAGAGAGAGAGAGAGAGAACAAAGGATTATTTCAAAAATAAGAAAATCTGCATACAGTGCTTCTTTCACTGAGATGTTTTACTCCAGAACAGAACTGAGGCATAAAAGAGAAAACTGACCCACATGCACCTAAGCCTCTTGCTGTGGGTCAGCTGTACATGCTTCCTTCTTCTGTCCAGGCACAGGGCTAAATTTAGTGTCCAAGTCTCATTTACAAGTGAGTAGCAATGTGCCTTGTGTCGGTCCCGTGGTTACGATGGAGCTAAAGGGATGTACACAGAACTGGCACGTGTCACTTTTAGAGTTGGTCCATACGACCTCTCCCACATCTGTCCCTAAATGTCTGTTTGCCTTTTGTCTTGCTGGATAGAGTCCTAACAGATCATGAGGTGGCTAAGGGTGGCAAGATGGAAGGAGCCTGGATCTGTGGATGACAGCATGGAGGACAGTAATCTAGGATGCCTGAATCCACTTAAGCCTGAGTCCGACTAATACTGTGCATTAATATGTGCACTCCATCTTTGCACTCCATCTTTGAAGAGGAGAGCTGATATAATAAATGCCTGACACAGAAAGGCTGAGAGACAGAGAGGCAGTTACTGCAGGTCAGTTAGAATGCTAATCTGGGTTCTAAAATGATTGCAGTCTGGATACATGTGATAGCTTGGGAAAGCTACTACCCAGAAATACCCAGAGTGCTCATTTATCTTGATTGCTCCTTGCCACTTAAAACAAAATGTTCCAAAAACATATTAGTCATACAAGAAATTTATAATTTTGTAAATAGAAATAAGAGATTAAAAACATCTATAAAGTTAAGTCTGTTGATCTTTTAAAATCTCACGTGTTCTCATGACTCAAACAATAGAAGAAAACAAAAGTCAATTAATTTTTCAGTAAGTAAATCATCAATAATTTCTGCCTCAAACCATAATAATAATGGAATTCAGACATATCCTTCTTTGGTGAATGTGCAGTGTGCATCTGTGTGTATCTGTGCATGTGTGTGTACATTCATGTCTATGGGTGCACATGTCAGAAGGCATGCACAAGCACATGTAATCACATGCATGTAGAGGTCATAGGTTGAGGCCATGTATCTTCTTCCAAAACTTTCCACCGTATATATTGAGGCAGCATCTCTCACTTGAACCTAGAATTAGCTAATCTAGCTAGTCAGCCTTTTCCGAGTATCTCCTTCCTCTACCTCCCATGTGCTGGGATTGTGCTCAGGCCATCACACCTGTCCATCATTTAAGTGGGTACCAGGGATCTCATCTCTGGTCCTCACGGTTGCATGTCAAGCACTTTATTCACTGAGATATTATCTCCCCAGCCTTAGACACATCTCTCTTTTATAAACTCTAGGAAACTAGACCTGCATTAATATGAAAACTGGCTCAGACACTGAGCAACATGTTTTCACAGAACCGTGATAGAGAAGAAAAACAAAATGGCCTTCAGCAGCCACTTTCTACCTGGTGGCACTGTTCAGCCTGTGACTAGGAGGATGCCATCCAAGAAGACACCATTAGTCATGCTTAGTTCAGGAGGCACGGGCTAGCATTTAAGGACACTGGGATGTTAGACGTTGCAGAATAGTGCACCAGGTAAGAAGGAGACAAGGAAAGAAAGAGCTCCAGAAACTTTCACGGGGGTTCTTCCAGTCCCTGTAAAGAGACGTAAAAACTCCGTGTGGCTGACAGACAAAAGAAAATATCTAGGATGCTCTAAGGCAAATAATTCCCATAGCTTTAGTAGGAATGGGAGTCATTTAAGATCCTACCAGCAAACAGACAGGACCTGGATGATGGGACACAAGAGGCACCAGATGGGCCAAACCTCAGGAAACACTACTGTAGACTAAGACTTTGAAAACATGGAAATCATGTAACCAACAACAAAACAACAAACAAACAAACAAGCTGATCTTCAGGGAAGGGTAGTTACTTTCTAAAACCAAGTCCAATACATTTTTTTTTTAAAAGAGAACAATAAAACTCAGAACTCAATAAAGTAAAATACAAAATATCTAACATTTAGAAGTAGGGAGATGGCTCGGTGCTTAAAAGTGCTTGCTGCTCATGCAAGGACTCAAGTTTAGGTTCTGGCACCCATATCAGGCAGTTCAGAATTGCCTGTATGAGGTCCAGCTCCACGAGATTCAGTGCCCTCTTCTGGCCTCCATGGGTACCACACTCATGTGCACATACATGTACTTTTAAAAACTACGTCTTTTAAAAAATATATATATCATATATAAACTCATATCAGAACGCTTTCTATACAATTCCAAACTATTTTGAAATTAGGGAATTGGTCTTGAAATAACCATGGGCTATAAAAGAGGTCACAAGGAAAGTTTAGAATACAGACAATCCTCAATTTACTATGGTTCAACTTAGAATGATTTTTAAAATACTATTTATTTGTGTATAGTTGTATGCATGTATTTGGGCGTGTGCAAAAATTGCACAACACACATGTGGAAGTCACAGAAAAACCTTCAGGAGTCATTTATTTTCTTTTTTCCACATGGGCCCCGGGATCCCGGCAGTATCATTACCCGCTGAACCATCCCACCGACCCAGGGATGTCTGGACTCTATGGCAGTACACAGCGAGACACATTCGCCCACACATTCTGAATTTTATGTTTTGTTCCTTTCCTGCACTGGGTCTCTGTGTTGTCATATGCGGGTCTATGATACTAATCAATGACAGAAATCTACCACTCAGCCTTCCGAGAAGTAAACAACCGGTTCTCAGCAGTATATTTTGATGCTAAGGTTTAGTGCTGTTCCATAGATTAAGTATATTGGTGGCATTTTAAACTTTATGGTATTCTCAACTTGTGCTGGTTATGTTTATAGCTTTATCATTGTGATGAAGGGTCATCGGCACTCTAAACTGAATAAAATAAAAGCTCACCATATCAAAATGTCTGGTTATCAGCTACACGAAAGCTTAGTTTTCAAATGCTATCACCAACTGAAGAAGGTTTTAAAATCACCAATATAAACTTCTATCTTCAGAAATTAGAGGGGAGAAAATTCAATCCAAAGTAAGACCTGTAAGTATTAGTAATAAAGGGTAGGAATGAATGGAGTGGGGTATATATAAGTAAGTAACAAAAATCATCAGTTAAATCCAAAGATCCATTTTTTGAAAAGATCAGTTATATTGTTTATTTTTACTCTTTAACTCAACTTTTACTGGAGTCCTTAGCCAAAGCTAGAAGGGAAAAATCAAATGTATACAGTTGTGAAGAAAAAGGGGGTTGTTTGTTTTAGATGACAGAAAAATTTTACACCCAACATGGCTCTATATGTAGAGTATTTCAAAGAAGCAACAAGATCTATGACAGCCAAACAAGTAAGTTTATTAGGACTATTAAAATAAGACCAGGGTACAAAAAGAACTTATATGCTGTGTTTATACTAGCAATCAAAAGATATAAAATACTAAGGATACATCTAATGAATTTTATATGGAAAATGTAAACTGAAAGTTATATGTGATAAAAAGACTTATGTAAAAAGAAAAACTACACGTGTTGACTGGAACATTCAAAACTGTTAAGATTATTTTTTTCCACATTAGTATGTAATTGTGGTACCCAATAAAACTTATTATTATAATAAAAATGCTCCCCATGTGTGAGAGTTTCTCAGAGAAAGCCATTAGTCATGTGGAAGTGGGTACCATAATACAGCAATGTGATGGAGGACTTAATTTTGCAATTTTATTTAGTTTAAATTAAGTTAAAATTTAATAGCCTTATGTGGACAGAGAATAACATATAGGATGGTAGGAAGTATAGAGTTAATGCTATTCCAAACAAAAACCTAGTAAATGTTTTGTAGAAACTGAAAAACCCACAGCATATCTAAGTCATAATATGTATGTGTGCATATGTATGAATATATGGTAGTTTGGCTATGCTTGGCCCATAGAGAGTAGTACTGTTAGGAGGGGTGACCATGTTAAAAGAAGTCTGTGCCGGTGGGGGTGGGCGTTGGAGGTCTCCTTCTATGCTCAGGCTATACCCATTCTAGAAGAGAGGTTCCTCCTAGCTGCCTGGATGTCAGTCTCTCTTGGTTATCTTCAAATTAAGATGCAGAACTCTCAGTTCCTTTTCCAGCTGCATGTCTGCCTAGACAGTACCAGGCTTCCTGCTATGGTGATAATGAACTAAACCTCTGAAACTGTAGGCCAGCCCCAAGTAAGTGTTTGCCTTTATAAAAGTTGCCTTGGTCATGGTGTCTCTTCATAGCAATGAAAACCAAACTAAGAATATATATGTAGGAGGAGGAGCTGTGTGTTTTTAAAATTATATGCAATATATATATATTCACAACGGTGATATATATATATA
>JADRCD010063246.1:0-12447 GCA_019843815.1 Montemys delectorum | reverse complement strand
ACACACACACACACACACACACACACACACACATACACAGAGTCAAAAAAATTTTAAAAGTAAATTTTGCAATTAACAAGTAGATGAAAAATCAAGTAAACACCCATATGAAATTTTAGCAATGGATGGAAAGAATGCAGATGTACAATAATTTAGAATGAAATAATGAAAGTCAGTCTTACTGTTTAATATACACTTTTCTTATAAATATGAAAGGAAAAAGTTCCATGTAAATATAGGGAGGTACCCAGGAGGTGGTGGTGTGTCTCTAGTTACAGAAAGGAATCTTGTCTTTAAAAAAGCAGTTACACAAAGAAATCTTGTCATGAAAAAAACTAACTAACTAACTAACTAACTAACTAACATGTTTGTGTGCTATAGGTACTATATAAAATGCTCCCAAGAAACACTTACTAAATTGTAAGTTCAATAAAACTAGAAGTTGTGTCTGTCCTTGTCTTCCACAATACAATTTTCTGCAATACCAGAGCGAGGGTAGCAACAATGTAGGTAGAATGTATCTTTCCATTCGAAAGAAAAAAAATGAATAAAAAGGAGGCCAACCTAAAGGGAGAACTTTGTATTATATACTATTTTCAGATTTTTTCTCTCTTAGCATTTAAAACTTTTTTATATAACAGTGTATTCCCCTCCCCCAGCTCTTCCTAGCTCTTCCTACTTCTCTTCCCACTTAACTTTGCATGTGTTCTCTCTTTTTTCTCTTTTTCCAATAACCACAGACACAATGAAAATAAAAAGAAATAAAAACCCATGAGACAGAATAAAACAGAAAGTCCTCACACACACACACACACACACACACACACACACACACAAAAAAAAAAAAAAAAAACCATGGAGTTGTGTTTGAGTTGTCTACTCCTGAGTATGGGATATCCCTCGACGTGTGGTTGATATTCCCAGTAACACTCCGTTATCAGGGGGTATCATTTGCAAATGGCTTCTTGTTTAGGTGTGGGACCCAGTGTCCTTCTGCCTGGAATTGATGATATATTAGCTGGCTTGAACTTGTGCAGGTTTTGTGGATGCTACCACACAGCCACTATGAATTCATATGTCCATCAATCCTGTTGTGTCTGGAAGATATTGTGTTATACAATATTTACTAATTATTCTTACATATCCTTGTCAATGCAAAGAACACACATCTTTCTTCAACAGGGGTAAGGGGTAGTTTATTCTAAAGCCAAATATCAATGGCTCTGGCCCAGGAACACAGATTTATGGTTCCTAAAATTCCATGTTTCCATACGGTAATAGTTTGAGGACATTTTTACAGGCACATTTCAAATATACTGGTGGAAATTTTAGGTACGAGGGCTGTAGCTTAGCAGGAAAATTTATGCTATGTGTCTCAGATGCTGTCTGATGATAGTCTTTGTCCTTTGGTTGGTGGAAACTAGGGTTTTATTAAGATAATGTATTCTTAAAGATTTTATCTGTTCATCACAGGACATTAGATCAAACACAGAGATGAGCAGAGAACAGCTAAACATAGCCTAACATGAGTTTTAAATGGCCCAGTATTTACAAGTCCCCCTATCTTCACAACTGTGGAAGTTCTTATCAGTAAAGAGCTTTGTAACAGATTCAGTGGAAGATGCAAATTCTTCCTGGGGGTGCTTGTGCACACCCCCTAGTGTTTGTTTTTTTTAACAGTTCAAAGCTAATATATATTTTATTTTACTCATTTTTCTCCTTTTTTGCTTATGACAGGCACATAAGCATGGAAAAATGTAGAAATTCAGGAAGGTACCCAAGATCTGGGGGAAATAAACACTATACTTACCAAAAATTACTATGTTATTCTTGTTTTGGAACCTTCACACCAGCCTCATATCTACCATAGTAGTCTCTTGTCTCCTTGAATTGATTTGTCAGAGTAATTGGAAGTCTGCGAACAGGTGAACAGAGATAAAGCCTTAAAGTAAGGTCTGCCTCACTGCTGCGGCCCTCCATAGGGCAAGATATTGCTACCGTGTTTGGAGCACAGTAGAAATTCAGTTCACACCAAGCCCCTTGTGGAATGCATTCAGGACAGTTTTGATGGAAGAGGAGGAAGCCACGGCATAGAGTTGAATCTAGGTTGATTAGAGAACTCTCAGCAATCAGAAAGATCCTAGCAATAGCCTGCTATGCACCCAAGTAAGGATGGAGCCAAGAAGCATCAGAGCGATTTGAAATGCAGATTGTACCACCTACAACTTTGCCCATGGTCATCTTTGTTAACTTCCCATGACTGAGGAAACTTCAAGGCCCCTCTTTCCCTCCAGGGACATGGCCTCCTTCTTCACTGTCTGTTAGCAGGAAATGTGGAAAGGGAATCACTTCAAAGAGCTAGGCTCTGTGCCCAGAGCTGGAGATCTGAGAGCTGCCCCCACCCTATGTGTGATCCTTCAGACAGGCAGCCAGAGATCAAAAAGCCGTCTCCAGCTGCTTGCCTCTGCACACACACTACCCAAAAGCTAATCGCATTAGCCACTTCATAAGTAATAAATTGTTATTTCCTCTTCACTTTGATTTCTCCTCTTGTCTCCCCATGAAGTAGCCAATAAACGATTCTCTATCATTCTCTGCAGGAATTCTGTTTGTGTTACCTGTTATGCCACAGGCACACCTCTGCCTGGGTTCAGGGACCAATGTGTGCACATCAAAAACTTGCAACCTCTTGAGAGCAGTAGCTTCCCGATCTGGATATGTTCCTGCAACCCATGTAGAGCTCAGCCCCTTGTCATGGTTCTACTGTTGTGCTGTTTCAACAACACTAAAAGTGATTATTATGGACTAGTCTAGTCCTCAATACAGACAAAAAGAATGACCATTACTGATTAAATGAGTAGCCTGGCAGAGACATATTTATTTCACAGAAAACTCCATTAAAAGCCACTTTCCCTTTTGATCTCTGTCACCCATAGTGTCTCATAGCATAAAACTCCTTCAGGTCTGATGGCTAGCTTACTCCTTACCTGACAACCATATTTCTCCCCAGCTATAAGCTCAACCCATGGAGACAAGGCCTATTCCCTGTTTCTGGCTGGATCAGATTTTTTTTAATAAGGAAAGTTTTAAACAATTTCCAGTTTTCTTGTTTCCTAGGTGAGGCTGGCTTCTTCCTACAGAGAATGAAGTGATTAGAATCAAAGTAGCAAGTAGATTCAGGTCCCAGGGAAGGAAAGAGGAAAGGTATACTCTATCTTTTTGTCCTGGATGGAAAACACTTTTGCATTTCCTTCCTTCTCCTCCATGTGGGGAGGAGTTGGCCGTTCTGCTTCTTGGTTTTGTTTGTTTGTTTCGAGACATCAATGGGAGCATTGAAGTTCAAGGTGACCCAGAAATCACACAAGCTGTCCTGTAGGCATGACAGTCCTCTTGCTTTAACTTCGTAAGAATTGGCATTATAGACATAAACTACTACTCCTGGCTGAGAATATGCTTTTTTTGTTTTTGTTTTAAATGCTCTTGTGGGACTGGAGAGATGGCTCAGCAGTTAAGAGCAATTACAACTCTTGCAGGGACTCATGATTGGATTCCACATCAATATGGTAACTCACAATTGTCTGTATATCTATTGCCAGGGGATCTAACACTGTATTCTAGCCTCTGATAGTACAAGGTATAGACATGGTACATAGACATGCATTCACAAAAAACATCCCTGTACATACAATAAAATAAAACGAAAACCCAAAATAAAATAATAAATGTTTAACCATAAATTAGAATATATGACTGTATATGTTCATATATGTATGTACATGTGTTTGGGAGCACACATACAGACACACACTTGGAGGACAAGGGCAGATGGGCTGATGGCAGCTGCCTTTTTCAGTCACTGTGGACCTCTTGTTTTGCGACAGGGTGTCTTAAAGAACCTGGAAGCTATTGTTCTTGCTACATTTGCTAGCCAGAACCCCAAGGATCTTTCTTATTGCAATTTCCCCAAAGAATAAATTACAGACACATTCCAACATACTTTCTAAGTGGCTACTGGGCATCCAGACTCAGATTCTTATGCTTCTATGGCACTATATCAAGTGAGCCACCTCCTCATCCCTTAATGAATAAGAATTCTATTATTTTCACATTCTGCCAAATCACTCTTCTTCAATGAGTGAACCATGCTCTACAGTGAATGTACACAGAGAAGGATACAGTAGATCATGTTCACCAGGATTTGACATTTTCTAGAAACAGATTGCCAAGAAGTGGGAGCTACGTAGAGAAAGGCAGTTATAACAAGGTTCATCATGGCTGAGTGAATATGTTTCTGCCCAGAAAGGTTTGGGTGGGAGGCATCAGGGCTTTGGTTCTGGGAATAGATTAGGATAGGTAGACAAGATTACTAAGATCTGACTAGGCAAGGAATGGGTAGAACCAGGCAAAGAGTTGATGGACTAACAGCTGTCACATGTGATGATGCTAGTGCTGTGGTTTGAATGAGGAATGTGCCCCAGGTGTTTGAACCCTTGGTCCCCTGCTGGCATCACTGTTTTGTGTGGTTACAGATTTTTTAGGTTATAGTGTTTGCTGGAGGAAACATCACCAAGGGCAGCTTTGGAGTTTGTAGCTTTGCTTCCTTTGTGGTTACAAATGTGATTTTCCAGCTTTCCTCTCCTGCTGTCATGCTGTCTCTCACGCTCAAGAACCATAAGCCAGGATAAACTTTCTTTCTTAAGTTGCAATTGACCATATATTTTACCACAGCAGCAGAAAGTAGCTGATGTAATTAGGACTGAACGAAAGATGAATGAGGACATTCGAGAAAGATGATGAGCACTTGGGGAAATAGTTAAGCAAAGGACAAGTGTCTCAGAAGGCAGAGACAGTGGACAAGACTTAACATTTATTATATAGGTCTTAACATCTTGGCATAAACCAGGTCACATTTATTTTTTAGTTTTCTATTTTAAACTATATTTATTTTTACTCTTTGACAATTTCACACATGTATATAATAAATATGGTCATATCTACCTCCTATTTACTTTCTCCTATTCCCCCCCCACACACACAAAATGTCCTTTCCTAATTTACCGCCTCTTCCTATTTTCTTGTTGGCCTCTGTCTTTGCTCACTCAATAACCCTCTAAAATTTAGTTAAGAATGCTGATTTATGCACAGGAGTGCAGCCATACACCAAGCATGGGAACTTGCCAGTGGCCACACCCACAAAGAACTATGATTCTCCTTCTTCTAATAACTGCTGACATTTATCTCACTCTTCAAATATTTATGACACCTCTCTCCATAATGAATCTAATTAATCTACTAGTGTCTTAAATGACAAAGTTTCCTCCTGGCCATTTATTTGTTTTTGCATTTGATAATATATGTGCTGTTGACTAGCTCCAATTTCTGAAGTATTTTGACCCTATCTCAGATATTGTGTGAGGGAAGTACTTTCATCCCTATCACATGTACTGCAGGACATCCTTCTCTCTCTAAGCTCCCAGGAGCCATCTCAAACCAATGCTTGAATCATCTTCCAGTACTTCCCTGGACATTGCAGCCAGGATTACATTGTATGAAAGGAGAATCCATAAAAATAAAATAAAATATACAAATCTTTAAAATAAAGAATAAAGCAAACAAATAAGTAAACAAAGAATAAAATATAATTCACAGGACTTTACCCCATGTTGATAAGCTCCCCTTTCATTGTATTTGGACCATTGGACCAGATATCTATTAAGCATACTCAAGATTTATTCCTAGCAATTTCTTAAGATTGTGCTACAGTTTTCTAGTGAGTGATGAAGAATTATCCAAGCAAAGGAAGCTGAACCATAGCTGTAATTTCTGGCTTATGTAGAGAAGGCCTATGTTTTCTAGTGTCTTATGAGCTATCTGCTATGGTCTGGCTGCATATTTATGTCTTCTAAATATACCTATTAAAATGTAACTATCAATATCATGATCTTTTAAAATGGATCCTTTTGGGGTAAGAAAATTAGGAGAGTACAGACCTCATAATTAAAATGTGTGCTAGACCTAAGAGAACAGTTTTGCTTTAACTCTGCATCAGCTTCTGCTTTGTCAGACCAGATTTTAGGCCATCAGCAAACAATGAATTTGCTAGCACCTGCATAACTGCAAAAAGTGCATTTTTGATGCTTTTATACTGCAATACCTGCCTTAACTAAGTCTTTTCCTAGGAACCCTTCAGGGAATGAAAATATGCCAGGTACCAGAAAAAGCACAAGGGTCACTATCTTTGAAAATGAGTCTGAGTGTTCCAGCTTCTCAAACATAGTTAATTTTGAATATCCTTCCACATTAGCATTTGAAGTTTCATTCTGTCATTAGGGTCTTGGATGTGGTCTATGAAATTCTCTGAAGCTTACTGTCTTAGTCAGGGTTTCTATTCCTGCACAAACATCATGACCAAGAAGCAAGTTGGGGAGGAAAGGGTTTATTTAACTTACTTCCACATTGCTGTTGATCACCAGAGAAAGTCAGGACTAGAACTCAAGCAGGTCAGGAAGCAGGAGCTGATGCAGAGGCCAGGGAGGGATGTTTCTTACTGGCTTGCTTCCCCTGGCTTGCTCATCCTGCTCTCTTATAGAACTCAAGACTTCCAGCCCAGGGATGGCACCACCCACAAGGGGCCCTACCCCCTGATCACTAATTGAGAAAATGCCCCACAGCTGGATCTCATGGAGGCACTTCCCTAACTGAAGCTCCCTTCTTTGTGATAACTCCAGCCTGTGTCAAGTTGACACACAAACCAGCCAGTATACTTATCCATTTCACATTTTAGGGATGCCAAAACCAGGTATGAGGCTGAAGTGATAGGTCTAATTTTCACTATATCTGTCTTTGGGTTATCAGAACTCTGAGTCTAGTTCTGTGCTGTCCTGAAGTCTACTGGCTTTCTTTGATGCTGTGTCTTGTGTTGTCTGACCTAAGACTGTATTTTCATTCTCTGGCACTTAGCAACATGGAAGAGGCTTATTTTCATGTCTTTCAGATACTGGAATTATTAGGAACATCTGGGTGTCCCAGCACTCATAGGTTGTCAGTCAGGTTGATATGACAGTATGCCAACGTTCTGCACTTCCTTCCGTAATTGCCAACAACAAGTTCAGTGCTTCTCCCCATGCAGCGACTTTCACAGTTCTGAGCATTCTCAGAGGCAGTATTGAAATATTTGAGTCTGAGATTTTACTGGGAATATAAACTCAAGAACACCAATAATAAGCAAGGAATTAAGACAGTATGATGGCTAATTACATTTTTTTTTAAACATGGAGACTTACCTAGGAGACAAGCCTCTGGTCATGTCTGGGAAGGTTTGTTTTAGATTAGGTTGAGATAAGAAGATCCATCTTGAATGTGGACAGCACCATTTCATGGACTGGATTCTAGACTGAAAAAAAATTAAATAAAAAGAGAGAGCAAAGTGAGCACCAGTGTTGTCTCTCTGTATGTCCTAACTGTGGCTCCAATATGGAGAGCTGCCTCAAGCTCTTCCCACAGGGACTTCTTGTCATGATGGACTGTGCCCAGGAACTATTATTTGAAATAAACCCTACCTTCCTTCCTTAAGGAGCTTGGTGGTCACGTGACAGCAGTGAGAAAAGTAACTCGAATGAGAAAGGGAAGAAACTATGATCAAAGCCAGCCACCATGGCTCATTAAAATCTGTGCCCATTTGGGCCAGCATAGACATATATCTTGGAGTCATCTGTATTGGACAGAACTGGGAGGCTACGTGCATCAAAACCAGAAAAGCATTGTTGGATGTTGTCCCTAAGGGATTCTCACTATCCAGAACTTCAGCCCTGCTGTGCAATTGGCCCAAGCCTCTTGTCGTAGCCAGGGAGGTAGAGATGAAGAGTGGATGACAGCTGGATATCAGGCTGACATGTAGCAAAGCTGCACAGGGAGATGATGCATGCGGAGGTCTCAGATGCACCTCTACAACTGGTGTGGTCAATATCTTCTATATTACTTTTCAATTTGTTGCTAAGACAATTCCTTATTCATATACTGGTTAAGTCCACAAATCTATAGCAAACCACTTCCATTTTACAGAATAGCAAAGGCTAAACAATATTATTTGCTCAATGTTTGCATATTTGACAATTATTCCCGCTACTCCATTCCCACTTATTCTATCTTTGTTTGTTTGTTTGCTTGTTTGTTTTGAGACAGGGTTTCTCTGTATATCCCTGGCTGTCCTGCAACTCACTCTGTAGACTAGGCTGGCCTGGAAATCAGAAATTCGCCTGCCTCTGCCTCCAAAGTGCTAAGATTAAAGGTGTGTGCCACCACTGCCCGGCTCACTCCCACTTATTCTATATTCATTCCTCTCTTCTCCAAGCATTCTCTCAAAGACAGTGAATCTAGACAGACTATATTATGTATTTCCCCATAGTTCAATTTTAATAATCACACACAAAGATTGAATTGCATTTTTCTTTGTGACTTCTAGAGTCAGTTACATTCCTCTTGTCTCTGATGATGGTGGTGTCTGAATTTAAACATTAAAATAGTTATAATCTAATAAAGTGAGAGAAACTCTCAGCTTTGGCTCAATCTTTCTGCCTCTAGGTTTGTCAGTTTTGCGTTGTGATATCTCCTGACTCCTACATAATAGTACATGATGGTACCACCTACTAGTACTCCTACATGATAGTACCATCATTTACTAGCAGACACAAGGAAAGATTTCCTAGGATAGAGCCTTGTTTTAAAACTTAACAAAGGGCCAACCCCATGGCTTTTCTTTTCAATATGATGCTAGAGTCTTGCTAGCCATAGCATTCTCTAAAGCAGTAATTTCTGGAATCTCTCCCTCAGCCCATCCCCCATCCCTGTCTGGCCGTCTTGGCACCATATAGAACTGCTTCCTAGTTTCCCTGTTTGGGCAGCTCATTCCAGCTCATCTCTAGGATGAAAATATATTATGTCTCACTAATCACTGGAGTCGCCTGACTCAGATTTGTGAAGTATTCTGGCTTCCCGCCATATGCTGTTTGTTATCTGTTGCTAATATTTGTGTCGACTGGTGAATTTGTTTCCAACTGGCAATTTGAGGGCAGAGAAGAGCTAAGTGGTTGTGAGTGAAATTGCATTGGGATTCTTCTTTAGAACAATTCCCCAAGGTTCAATTCTGCTCTGCTTGAAGCATTTTAATATGGATGGGAGACTAAGTCTTCCTTATCCTGTTATTATAGATCCTTTAAAAGGCTAATGAAAAATGCAGTGAGAGGGCTGGGAAGTAGCACAACATATGGTCCCTGGAAGGGGGGCACAGAGCTTATGTGATGAATGTGAAAGAGACTCTGACAAGGTGAGGCAGAATCTAATGTAAGGTCTACTACTGGGATCGCTTCTCTTCACACCCTAGTGCACAACACCTGAGCAGCTGCTATGGCTTCAGATGGGTTTCTGAGAGCTAACTTGTCTTGATAGCTCTGTCACTATGCAAATCATCACAGAACACATCAAGAAAAAGTGCGTACCGAGGCTTTCCTTTCAAAGAGTTCAGCATTCTAACATTTGAGGAGGTTATAGTGGCAGGATTTTGTTGTTGTGGCCTTGGAAACCCAAATGATTAACAAGGGTTTAAAGTTCTGCCAGAGACCTAGTTCTGTGCTGCTACCACAGAAACATTCTCTGTGTTTTTTGGAATGTCAGGGGTAAACTTGGGGCTTGAGCATTTAAGAGCTGTTGAAAGGTTACGTTGTTGGAAAAGAAATTGGTTTTATTTTGAGTGAAAATTGTTGATGTTAGGCAGAGTTTTAAGTGATTCATTATTTTTGTCGGAGATTATGTGTTTTACGGTTGTCAATTTGGATGGTAATCTGAGAAGGGGTGCATAAATAAAGTTAGTTGTTAGCTTGATTGGATGCAGAAGCACCTAGGTGAAATACACTTCTCAGCATACCTTTGAGAATGCTTACAGAGATGATTAACTAAAGAGACATGGGTAACTCTGATGATGAATGGAGTGGGCCATCAAATATGCAGGGGGCTGGACAGATGAAAGAGGGAAGGATGAGAAAACTTCCTGGTATAGGCATTCTGTTTGCTTTCTTGTTGTTGTAAGCCCAAAAGCTTTGTTCTACTATGATGTTCTGATCTATCACAGGCACAGAGACCTAGAATGATGAGGGCCTGGGCCAAAACCCTGAAACCAAGAATAGAAATAAATGCTTCTGTTCTCTAGCTGTTTCCCAAGGTGATTTTGTCACTGTGATGCAAAACCTAAAACATCTACTCTCAACATGATTAAAGTTTTATCCACAGATTACTATTATCAATGTTTCATAGACTGTTTCTTCTTTATTTACACACAGGGAAGTAGAGGGAACAATAAATTAGGTATCTTATAACTTAAATGTTTCCTTTTCTTCCTCATATTTGGGTTAAAGTTCTGTCCTGGTTCCATTCTTTTGCTGCAATCAAACACTCTGACCAAAAGCAACTTAGGGGAAGAAACAATTTACTTAGCTTCTACATTCAGCTCTCATTGTTATCACTGAAGAAAGTGAAGGCATTAATCTAAAGACACTTGCTATTTCATGTGTCATTATCTCCAGCCAAGGAACTCATTTTACAGCCAAGAAATATAGCAGGAACCATGGAAGATCTGATTACCTAGCTTACTCAACAGATTGTGCTTAGCTAGCTTTCTTATCCTGCCTTGGATTATCTCCCGAGGGTATGATGCTACTCAGAGTGGGCTGGACCCTCCTACTTCATCGTACCATTCAGACAATTTCCAACTAATATGGCCACATGTCAGTTTAACTCAGAAGTCCCTCAATTGAGAGTGCTTTCTCAGGTGAATCTAGTCTGTACTAAGATGAAAATTAAAGCTAACTAAACCAAATTCAATCTCCAGTTGATATTAATGTCTAGTTGTGCCAGTAGGAAGGGTTGAGGGTGAAGGTTAGTCAGCCATTGGGTTTATAGTCATTTTCTATTTAATATTTAGTGTGCTATGATAAAGTTGAATTCATCTTTCTATCTTTAGCTAGCTAACAGCTAGAATTCTTTTTACATATCAAGCTCTAGAATGTGAGGACTCTTGAGACAGATTTTTGGTTATTTGTCTTTTATAGAGATAACAAATAAAATGTTTAGGGGGGGAAAATTAGATTCAAAGCTAGAGTAAATCATTCATGCCTGTAATCTCAGTATTCAGGAAACCCAGGCACTAGTAAGCTCATATGTTGGAGGCTTATACCTGACTACATAGTAAGTCTTAGCCTCAAGAAAACAAAAATAGCAAAACAGCTCCAGTTTTATCATAAACTATGCATCTAGAATCATTTTAGATGACACATATAGTAATATACTCTTGTTAGGAACTCCAAAACGTCTCCCAGTCAGATTGTACTCACTAAGAAACAGTGAATAATAAAGGAAGGCAGACAAGGCCAGGCTTTTTGAGACACTTGTGAGGTAATTAGACTGTCTTTACTCTGCTTAAAGGCAGCACCCACTCCTTTTCCAAGAGGATTTTGCTTTGTGGTAGCACCCAGAGAGTGAACAGATTTGCTTCATATCTTGGTGGGAAGAAAGTAAAGAGGGAACTACTGAGTAGGAGGGAGGCTACAGGCGAACACTTCCTCCTGCTGACAGGAAAGAAGGAACGTGGGTGGTGCCTTCCGTCCTTCCCTACCAGATTCAGTTATAGCCTGTATTCAGAGAATCTTATCCACAACAGTCATGGAAATTTCAATTGATCTGTGGTGGACCAGTTAATGAGATAGGCATTGTAGGATGACTGGCCACAAGCAAATCTAGAGTCCAGAGATTGTTGTTGTTTGTTGGTTGGTTTGTTTGGTTGGTTTTTAAAAGATTTATTTATTTAATGTATATGAGTATTCTATTTTCATGCTTAACAGTAGAGAGCATTGGATCCCATCTCAGATGGTTGTGAGTCACCAGGTGGTTGCTGGGAATTGAATTCAAGGCCTCTAGAAGAGCAGCCAGTACTCTTAACCACTGAGCCATTTCTCAAGCCTCCGAGATCTGTGTCTTTAAAAGTATTTGAAACTTCATTTTATTTCACCGTCAAAGAATTTTGTCAGTTGTACAAACAGGTTACCTGGATGAGTACTAATCAAACTAACTACATAGTCCAAATAGTCCAGTTACCTCCAAAGATTTATTATATAACATCATAGATTTGTTTTTATGTCGATCCCTTTGGAAAGATTTCTGCTTTAACATTTTATCATTGAAAACATATTACATGCATCCTTAAAATGTGACTGAAGAGGGGTGAGATGTTTCAGTTGATAAAGGATCTTGATGCTGAGCTCTGGCTACCTGTAGAGATTTGACATCTGAGATGCACATGACAAGAAGAAAGAACTAGCTCTTGCAAGTTGTCTTTTGAGACCTGTACCCATGCTTTGGCACATGGGAATTCATAAACACACACACACACACACACACACA
>JADRCD010063234.1:0-12646 GCA_019843815.1 Montemys delectorum | reverse complement strand
TGTGTGTGTGTGTGTACTGCACTATGAAAAACAGTTTGTCACATAAGAATATAGTATTTTGGTGTCTAGAATAAGCAGACATAAAAGTGTTTTACTTCAGAATGAAAAGTTTCTGAAAATTTTATTGAAATTCAGAAAACTTGTATCATATTAATAGTGCAGTTCATTCAATATTTACAAACAAACTGTGAGATATTTTGAATTCTTAGCACTATGACTCTTTTAATGGTGAAAGGGACTTCAGAAATTATTAGCATAGTATTCATCAGACACTTGAATCTTGAAGCAGGTTTCTGGAAATCAGGACATTTTCTATATGCAATTAGTCAACTAAATTTCCCATTCTTGTTTCAGTATTAGAAGGTAGAACTCCTTCAAACTTTATTTTGTGATTAACTGAAACCGTCACCTGTATAGCTTTGTTCTACTCTGTGTCTTCCAAACAGTCACATATTCTCTCTACAAAAGGACTTCAGATATCAAGTAACTATCTTTTCAGTCCCAAGTATTCTTTTTCATTTACTTTTAGTACTTTTAACATCATGGGTTAGATGAGTGTCACAATTTGTTCCTCTCCATTTTATATCAAGAGAAGACACAGAATCACAAAGCAAGTAGGACATGACAATGAATATCTCTGCACATTCTCAAGACTCAGATAATCTAAGTTAGAATAGCACTGCTAGTTTCTATTTAGTGTTACATGATAATAGAGATGAAGACTTTGATTTACTGAAGACATCACTTAGAATCTTACTCTTCTAATAATAGCATATCCTACTAAAAAGTCATCTCCCATAAAATTCCCTTTCTTTGTGTTTAATGATGTAAAAATAATACTAACATAATAATGTAAGTGAGTATGTGACTGAAAACACTTGGCATAATGCATGAATCCTATGAAAGTGCACAATATATCTTTTTTCTCTTATTTTTGTATCTGTTTAAGGTATGATATTAACATTAACTAATTCAAAGTAGATTAGATTGGGCCTATGTGAGAACAAAGTTTCTATTAAACTGTAAATTTACTACATTTAAATAGTTAATATATTAGCATTTACTGAAGATTGATAATTAATATTTTTTTAGCTAAGGAACTTGAAATTTGGAGTGAATTCCAAGGAGCAGTAAGTCTTGCCCTAAAATATAAAATTCTACAATCTATTTTCAAGTTCATCATTTTTCTAACAGTATCAGTAGTTTGGAAATCAAGGGATAGAAAGGTACTTTTCTTACCTTCAATTTCAAGAAACGGGAAAGTAAAGTATGTCTGTCTCCTCAGGTGTAGCTGCAAAAGATAGTATGTAGACTATGTTGTTGACTGATTTCTCTTGTTAACCAACTTGAGAAGACAGTGATCTTGGGGAGACTGGTCCTATGGGATTGGGCTATGGTAGACCATTTCAAACAAAATCCACTGAAGTAGCAAATTGTTTTGTCACCTAGAGCCTTACCTCATACATTTCATTTCCCATTAGAAGGTAACTCTATGACCATCAATCCCTTGCTACCAAATAATTCTTTTGGACCCATTCATTAATCTATTTAAATAGGTACAGGAGTATAAACAAGAAAGTATAGTGAACTAACAAAATATGTATCACTAAACATTGTAACAGGCACTGTTTTTATTAATTGTGTGAAGATTTGTACCAAAATGAAATGTTATCAGGAAGAAAAAACTCTACCAAGAAATAGTGAAATAGTAATTTGTGATGAAATACTGGAAATGTAACATGGAGAGAAAAACAGACCACCCTGACTTGAAGGCTTAGCATGAATCTAAAATAAATGAAAGTATACTTTTAAGAAATTAAAGTTTATCAGTAGAGCAAATAATAAATCTGTAATGTCTATAATGAAAATGATACCTTACATATGTTTGGAAAAAAACCATTTATTGAAACTCTGATGAAAGAGGAACTGACGAATTTGTGAGGAAGGAAAATGTAATGTATATACTGACTTACAAAGCAGTTTATTATATATCCAGTGTCATTGTCAACCCAAGAAAATCTTTCTTTCTCAACAAGCACATTTTGGGATATATATTTAATTTCTAAAAGTAACATTGGTTTTGAGAACATAATATAATAACATCATGTCTCCTTTCCCATTTCTCTTTCCAAAGTATCACATACACTCATACATGCTTGTTTTCAAATGCACAGCCTGGTCTACCTGTATGCTGTTACTTACATTCAGGACTGACAATTTGGTATTGCATAATGATTTGGTATGCACTTCTATGGGGAAAATAGTTTTAAACACTCTCTTTTTTAGTTGAGTCCTTGTGTGGTATCAGGGTAATTGTGGCTTCATAGAAAAAGTTAGCTAGTGTTCCTTTTCTTTCTATTTTATGAAATATTTTGAGGGAAAATGGTACTAGGTCTTCTTTGTGGTCTGGTAGAATTCTGCACTAAATCCATCTGGCCCTAGGGCTTTTTTGGTTAGGAGGTTTATAATGACTTCTATATCCTTGTGTAATATGTGCCAGTTTAGATAGTCTACCTGCTCTTGATTTAACTTAGGTATGTGGCAATTGTCTAGAAAACCATCCATTTCATTTATATTTTCCAGGTTGGTAAGCATAGGCTTTTATAGTAGGATCTGATGATTTTGAATTTCTTCTATTTCTGTTGTTATATCTCTTTTTTTCATTTCTGATTTTGTTAATTTGGATAATGCCTCTAGACCCTTTAATTAGTTTTTCTAGGGGTTTATCTATCTTGTTGGTTATCTCAACGAACCAGCTTTTGGTTTTGCTCATTCTTTGTATTATTTTCTTTATTTCTATTTGGCTGATTTTCAGCACTGAGTTTGACTATTTCCTGTCTTCTACTCCTCTTGTGTGAGTTTGCTTCTTTTTGTTCTATAACTCTCAGGTGTGCTGTTAAGTTGTTAACGTAATAACTCTTCATTTTCTTTACCAGGGTACTTAGTGCTATGAACTTTCCTCTTACACTGCTTTCATTGTGTCCCATAATTTTGGGTATGATATGTCAACATTTTCTATAAATTCCAGGAAGCCTATAATTTCATTCTTTATTTCTTCCCTGACCATGTTACCATTGAGAAAAGTTGTTCAGTTTCCATGTGTACATGGGCTTTCTGTAGTTTTTGCTGTTGTTGAAGACAAGCCTTAGGCCATGGTGATCTGATAGGATGCATGATATTTCAGTCTTCTCGTATTGGTTGAGGTATTTTTGGTGACGAATTATATGATTGATTTTGGAGAAGGTACCATGAGGTGCTGAGAAAAAGGTATATTTTTGTTCTCTCAAGAATGCACCAGAGACCTGGGAGGTGAGAGAATCTCAGGACTCAAAAGGAGGGACCTTAGATGAAATGCCTGACAGTAGGGAGAGGGAACTTATAAGGCCACTTCCAGCAGGAAGACAAGGCATCAAGTGAGGGATGGGGTTGCCATCCTATAGTCACAACTCCAACTCATAATTATTCCTGTCTGAAAGAATTACAGGGATGGAAGTGGAGAGGAGTCTGTGGAAAAGAAGGACCAGCAAAAAAGCCCAAAGTGGGATCCAGCACAAGGGGAGGTCTCAATGCCTGACACTATTACTGAGGCTATGGAGCACTCACAAAAAGGGATCTATCATGACAGCCCTATGAAAGACTCAACAAGCAGCTGAATGAATCAGATGCAGATATTTGCACCCAACCAATGGACAGAAGCAGCTGAACCCTGTTGTTGAATTAGGGAAGGCTGAAAGAAACTGAGGAAAGGGTTGATCCTGTAGGAGGACCAGGAGCCTCAATTAATCTTGACCCCTGAGATCTCTCAAACATTGGATCACCAAACCAGTAGCATACACCAGATGATATGAGGCTCCAGATATACATACAGTAGAGGACTTCCAAGTCTATGTTCACTCAGAGATGATGCCCCTAACCCTCAAGAGACTGGATGCATCAGGGACGTTAGAGGTCAGGTGGAGTGGGAGCAGGGGACATCCACATGGAGACAGTTGGGTGGGTAGGAGGTATAAAATGTGGAACAGTTGGAGAATGGATGGGGGAATAAAATATGGAGTGTAAAAAAATAAATTAATTAATGAAAAATAAATCTTCTACAATAAAACAAAGAAAAATTTTAAAAAACAACAAAAAATAACACTCACAATTCCTTAGATGGTGTAATTTTTGAGAAGTAGGATTGAGTTGCCTTAGGCTTTCCTCTGTCCCTCTTAGCAAGTCTATTTTTCCTTGCTCTGTGTCCATGACTGCCACTTAGGCAAATGTATATATTAATCCTAAAAATACAAATGAAAATGATATAGTATTTGACTTATATGCATACTTACCTATATAAAATATTTTAAATGCCATATGTAAAAATAGAATGAAAAATATAAAAGACATGCAATAATAAGAGGAATCTGTCATACACATCCAATGTATTGTTTCATATTTATCTTATCTTTCATAGTCCTAATTTATTTCTTTTTATCTTCCAGGAGTCCAAAGTTTTAGATGAGTAATTCTAGATTCAGCTATAGAATTAAGTCATATGCAATCTAAGTGGTTTAAAAAAACATGTTGTTTCCATATTTCCTCCTGTGAGTATTTTGTTCCATCTTCTAATAAGGACTGAAGCATCCACACTTAGGTCTTCTGTCCTCTTGAGATTCATGTGGTCTGTGAATTGTATCTTGGGTATTCCCAGCTTTTGGGCTAACATCTACTTTTCAGTGAGTTATTATCATATGTAGTTTTTTGTTTGTTTGTTGTTCGCTTGTGATTGGGTTACCTCACTCAGAATGATATTTTTTAGTTCCATTGATTTGCCTCCTAATTCCATGAATTTATCAGTTTTAATAGCTTAGAAGTACTCCATTGTGTAAATGTACCATATGTTCTGTATCCATTCCTCTGTTGATGGACATCTGTTTTTTTCCAGCTTCTGGGTATTATAAATAAGACTGCTGCTATGAACATAGTGGAACATGTGTCATTGCTATATGTCATAGAAACTTTTGGGTATATACCCAGGAGAGGTATAGCTGGGTCCACAGGTAGTACTATGAACAATTTTCTGAGGAACTGCTAGACTGATTTTCAGAGTGTTTGTACCAGCTTGCAATTGCACCAAGAATGGGGAAGTGTTTTTTTTTTCTCCACATTCTTGCCACCATCTTCTATCTCCTGAGTTTTTGATCTTAGCCATGCTGACTTGTGTGAGGTGGTATCTCAGGGGTGTTTTGGTTTGTATTTCCCTGATGCCTAAGAATGTTGAACATTTCATAAGGTGTTTCTATACCATTCAACATTCCACACTTGAGAATTCTTTGTTTAGCTCTGTACCATATTTTTAATAGCATTATTTGATTCTTCTACATGCTAACCTCCAGTTGAACCAGTACCATTTGTTGAAAATACTTTCTTTTTTCAACTGGATAGTATTATATCCTTTGTCAAAGATCACGTGACCATAGATGTGTGGGTTCATTTCTGGGTCTTCAATTCTATTCCATTGATCTACCTGCCTGTCTCTGTACCAATAACATGCAGTTTTTCATCAAGGTTGATCTGTAATCCAGCTTGAGGTCTGGTGATTCCCCCAGAATTTCTTTTATTATTGAGAATAGTTTTTGCTATCCTGGGTTTTTGGTTATTCAAAATGGATCTGCAAATTGTTCTTTCTAGGTCTATGAAGAATTGAGTTGGAATTTTGATGGGGATTACCTTGAATCTCTAGATTGTTAAAGGCAAGGTGGCCATTTTTACTATATTAATCCTGCCAATCCATGAGCATGGGAGAACTTTTCATCTTCTGAGATCTTCTTCAATTTCTTTCTTCTGAGAATTGAAGTTCTTGTATTGATCTTTCACTTCTGTTGTTAAAGTCACACCAAGATACTTTATCTTATTTGTGACTATTGTGAAGGGTGTTGTTTTACTTAGTTTTTTTTTTCTCAGTCTATTTATCTTTGGAGTAAAGGAAGGGTATTGATTTGTTTTGAGTTAATTTTATTTCCTGCCACTTTGCTGAAGTTATCAGGTGTAGAGGTTCTCTGATGCAATTTTTGGAGTCACTTATCTATGTTATCATATCATCTAAAAATAGTGATATTTTACTTCTTCATTTCCAATTTATATTCCTTAGACTTCCTTTTGTTGTCTAATTGCTCTTGCTAGGATTTTAAGTATTATATTGAGTAGATAGGAGAAAGTGGGCAGCCTTGTCTAGCCCCCGCATCAAGTCTTTCTCTGTTTTTGTTAATGTTAGCCTCTAGTTTGCTATATATTGCTGTTACTATATTTAGGTATGGGTCTTGAATTCCTGATATTTCCAAGACTTTTACCATGAAGAAGTGTTGAATTTTGTCAATTTCTTTCTCAGCATCTAATGAAATGATCATTCTTTTTCTTTGATTTTGTTTATACAGTGGAAAACATTGACAAATTTCTGTATACTGAACCATAACTGTATCCCTGGGATGAAGCATATTTGATCATAGTGAATGATAATTTTGATGGTTCTTGGATTCAGTTTGTGAGAATTTTATTGAGTATTTTTGCATCAATATTCATAAGGGAAATTGGTCTCATTTTCTTTGTTGGGTCTTTGTTGTGTCTTATATATAAGCATAATTTTGGTTTCATAGAATGAGTTAGGAAATGTTTCTTCTGTTTCTATTTGTGGAAGAGTTTAAAGAAAGGGCTGATAGAATTCTATACTGAAATCTTGTCTTGGGTTTTATTGGTTGTGAAAATTTTAATGACTGCTCCTATTTCTCTAGGGGATATGCGACTGTGCAGATGGTTTATCTGCTCTTGATTTAACTTTGTTATCTAGTATCTGTCTAGAAAACTATCCATTTCATCCAGATTTTCCATTTTTGTTGAGTATAGGCTTTTGTAGTAGGATATGATGATTTTTTAAAAAATCTCCTCAGTTTCTGTTATTATGACTCCTTTTTCATTTCTGATTTTGTTAATTTGGATACTGGCTCTGTGTCCTCTGGTTTGTCTCTCTAGGGGTTTATCTATATTTTTTTATTTTCTCAAAGAACCAGATCTAGGTTTTGTTGATTCTTTGTATAGTTCTTTTTGTTTCTATTTGGTTGGTTTCATCCCTGACTATAATTATTTCCTTCAGCCTACTCATCTTGGGTGTATTTGTTTCTTTTTGTTCTAGAGCTTTCAGATGTACTATCAAGCTGCTAGTGTATGCTTTTTCCAGTTTCTTTTTGCAGACATTTGGAGCTATGCGTTTTCTTCTTAGCACTGATTTCATTGTATCCCACAAGTTTGGGTATGTTGTGGCTTCATTTTCATTATATTCTAAAAAGTCTTTAATTTCTTTATTTCTTCTATTACTAAGTTATCATTGAGTAGAGAGTTATTCATCTCCCATGTGTATGTGGACTGTCTGTTTTTATTGTTGTTGTTGTTGTTGTTATTGAAGACCAGCCTTAGTCTGTGGTGATCTGATAGGATGGACAGGATTATTTCAATCTTCTTGTATATGTTGAGGACTATTTAGTGACTTTTATATGATTAATGAAAATGAAGTCACAACATACCCAAACTTATGGGACACAATGAAAGCAGTCCTAAGAGGAAAACTCATACCTTTAAGTGCCTCCAAAAAGAAACTGGAGCACATATACACCTGCAACTTGACAGCACACCTGGAATCACTAGAACAAAAAAAAGCAAACTCACCCAAGAGAAGTCAAAGGCAGGAAATAATCAAACCCAGGGCTGAAATCAACCAAATAGAAACAAAAAGAACTATACAAAGAATCAACCAAACCAGGAGCTGGTTCTTTGAGAAAGTCAACAAAATAGATAAACCCTTAGCCAGACTAACTAGAGGGCACAGAGATAGTATCCTAATTAACAAGATTAGAAATGAAAAAGGAGACATAACAGACACTGAGGAAATCCAAAAAACCCATGAGATCCTATTACAAAAGGATCCTATACTCAACAAAACTGGAAAACCTGGATGAAATGGACAATTTTCTAGACAGACACTAGGTACCAAAGTTAAATCAAGATCAGATCAATGATCTAAACAGTCCCATATTAGCTAATGAAATAGAAACAGTCATTAATAGTCTCCCAACCAAAAAAAGCCCAGGACCAGATGGGTTTAGTGCCGAGTTTTATCAAACCTTCAAAGAAGACCTAATACCAATACTCCTCAAACTATTCCACAAAATAGAAACTGAAGGCACTCTACCCAACTCGTTCTATGAAGCCACAATTACTCTTATACCTAAACCACACAAAGACCTAATGAAGAAAGAAAACTTCAGACCAATTTCCCTTATGAATATTGATGCAAAAATATTCACTAAAATTCTTTCAAACCGAATCAAAGAACATATCAAAACGATCATCCACCATGATAAAGTAGACTTCATCCCAGGGATGCAGGGATGGTTCAATATACAGAAATCCATCAACGTAATTCACTATATAAGCAAACTCAAAGAAAAAACCCATATGATAATCGCATTGGATGCTGAGAAAGCATTTGACAACATCCCAACACCCCTTCATGATAAAAGAAGATCAGGTAAGATCAGGAATTCAAGGCCCATACCTAAACATAGTAAAAGAAATATATAGAAAACTAGCTGTATATCTGATTTGGCTAACATCAAAATAAATGGAGAGAAACTTGAAGAAATTGTACTAACTATGGAGCAGAGACTGAAGGAAGGACAAGCCAGCCTAATATAGCTTTCTCCTGAGAGGCTCTGACAATACCTGACATACAGATGTAGAGGCTCATAGCCATCCATTGAACTGAGTACAGGGTCCCTAATGAAGGAGTTAGAAAAGGGACCAAAGGAGCTGAAGGGTTTGCAGCCCCTTAATACTAACTAGTACCCTCAGAGCTCCCAAGGACTCAACCACCAACCAAGGACTATACATGGTGAGACTGATTGTTCTGGCAGCATGTGTATAGTAGAGGATTGTAAAGTCAGTCATCAATGGGAGGAGAGGCCCTTGACCTTGTGAAGGTTCTGTAACCCAGTGTAGGGGAATGCCAGGGCCAACAAGTGGGAGAGGGTGGGGTGGCAATCATGTGGAGGGGGGAGGCAACAGGGGTTTTTTCTTGTTTTGTTTTTGTTTTGTTTTGTTTGTTTGTTTTTTGGAGGGGTTACTGGGAAAGGAGAAATCATGACTATTAAATAAAGAAAATATCTAATAGAAAAAAGAATTACATTCACAATATCTTGTCCATTTGTTTTTGGCAACCTTGAAGAAAGTACTCTACTAATCTGTCCTATGTTGGTGAATTCAAATTCTATACTTAAATTGCTCTTCAATATTATATATCCTCTAATATTCATAACTTGCATTTACCAATATGAAAAGCCCTTCATAGACCCTATAACATTTTCTTAAGATCTCAAACAACTTAAGGTCTCATGTCTGTAACCCTTTATAAACCTATACCTCTTTTGTTAGTTTTTTCTCTGAATCTGATAAGAAGGAAAACTGTAAGACTATAAGTATTTAGTCTTCAACCCCATCAAAGTCCTGGGAAAAATAGATTTTACCAAAGTGTCCAAGATATACAAAGAAAGAGCTTCCAAATCTAAAGAAATAACAGAGAATAACTGGTTAATTGCGTAGTAACCCATCATTATTCTGTGTTGGTAGGGCATTCATCTTTAGTTGTCACGGCCTGAAAATCTGACAGACTTTCCTGTGAAAGAGGAAATTTTAGGTAAAGTCTGACCTTGTCCCTGAAAAGTGAGGCAATTGATTTCCCAGTGTCCTGCTTATTTGTAGATTTGACAGCATGCTCTCAGATGTCAAGGTAAGGGTAAATTCTTCCCCTGTTCCATCTTTGTTACATTTAAAGCAAATGCTAGTTGAAGGTTCTTCATTGTCAATCATCTTTTTATGAGCAAACTGGAGGTGCTGTCTGTAACTTGAGTGTTTCTCAGAAAACTTTTGTTATTAAAACGTCCAAAATGTTATATTCTGTAGATCTCTGGGATGTCTGACTATTTAAAGTATATCTAGAGGGTGGGCTTTAACTCAGAGAATCAGGAGAGATCCACCATTCTCTCTCCGGTGACTTTCTAAGGTGGGACCAGCCGGAAAGCGCAGGCCTCATAAGTCACAGGGGAGTCACAGGGCGGCAGGGATAGAATCCTCTCAGCTTCCAAGTGACAGAGGTAGATCAGCAACCCTCTCTGCCCCTTCCCTCCAGGGTATGCTTTAACCCAGAGACTCAGGAGAAATCTGCCATTTTCTCTCTAGTGACTTTCTAAGGCAGGATTAGCCTGGACAAGCTCTAGTCAGAGACACCAAGAACATCTATCACCAAAGATCAAGAGATGGCAAAAGGTAAACACAAGAATCCTACCAAAGAAAACAAGATTACTTGGCTTCATCAGAACCTAGTACTCCCACCACAGCAAGTCCTGGATATCCCAAAACACCGGAAAAGAAAGATTTGGATCTAAAATCATATCTCACAATGCTGATAGAGGAACTTAAGAAGGACATGAATAACTCCTTTAAAGAAATACAGGAGAACACAGGTAAAGAGGTACAAGCCCTTAGAGAGGAAACAAAAAAAAATCCCATAAAGAATTACAGGAGATTACAAGTAAACAAGTGAAGCACTTAAAGAGTAAACTCAAAAATCCCTTAAGGAATTACAGGAAAACATAAACAAACAGGTGAAGGAATTGAGTAAAACAATCCAGGACCTAAAAATGGAAGTAGAAACAATAAAGAAATCACAAAAAGAGACAACTCTGGAGTTAGAAATCTTAGGAACGAAGTCAGGAAACATAGATGCAAGCATCACCAACAGAATACAAGAGATAGGAGAATCTCAGGGGTAGAAGGTAACATAGACAACATTGACAGAATAGTCAAAGAAAATGCAAAATGCAAAAAGACCCTAACCAAAAACATCCAGCAAATCCAGGACACAATGAGAAGACCAAACCTAAGGATAATAGGTATAGAAGAGAGTGAAGACCTCCAACTTAAAGGGCCAGTAAATATCTTCAACAAAATTATAGAAGACAACTTCCCTAACCTAAAGAAAGGGATGCCCATGAACATACAAGAAGCCTATAAAACTCCAAATAGACTGGACAGAAAAGAAATTCCTCCCACCACATAACAGTCAAAACAACAAATGCACAAAACAAAGAAAGAATACTAAAAGCAGTAAGAGAAAATGCCAAGTAACATATAAAGACAGGCCTATCAGAATTACACCAGATTTCTCACCAGAGACTATGAAAGCTAGAAGACCCTGGGTAGATGTTATAGAGACTCCAAGAGAACACAAAGTTGCATAGCTTCTGTAAGGCAAAAGACACTGTCAATAGGACAAAATGGCAACCAACAAATTGGGAAAAGATCTTTACCAACACTATATCTGATAGAGGACTAATATCCAATGTATACAAAGAACTCAAGAAGTTAGACTCCAGAGAACCAAATAATCTTATTAAAAATGGGGTACAGAGCTAAACAAAGAATTCTCAACTGATGAACACCAAATGACTGAGAAACACCTAAAGAAATGTTCAACATTCTTAGTCATCAGGGAAATGCAAATCAAAACAACTCTTAGTTTCCACCTCACACTAGTCATATTGGCTAGGATAAAAGACTCAGGTTACAGCAGATGCTGGAGAGGTTGTGGAGAAAGAGGAACACTATTTCATTGCTGGAGGGATTGCAAACTGGTACAACCACTCTGGAAATCAGTGTGGCGGTTCCTCCAGAAATTAGACATAGTTCTACCAGAGGACCCAGCTATACCACTCCTGGGCATATAACCCAAAAGATGCTCCAACATGTAATAAGGATACATGCTCTACCATGTTCATAGCAGCCTTATTTATAATAGCTAGAAACTAGAAACAGCCCAGATGTCCCTCAACAGAACAATGGATACAGAAACTGTGTTACATCTACACAATGGAGTACTACTCAGTTATTAAAAACAATGAATTATGAAATTCTTAGGGAAATGGATGGATCTGGAGAGTATCATCCTGAGTGAAGTAACCAAATCACAAAAGAACACACATGGTATACACTCTCTGATAAGTGGTTATTAGCCCAGAAGTTTGGAATACAGTAAGAGCAATCCACAAACTGCAAGAAACTGAAGAAGAAAGAAGACCAAAAGGTGGACATTTCATTCATTCTTAAAAGGGGAAACCAAATACCCATGGAAGGAGTTGCAGAAATTAACTATGGAGTAGAGACTGAAGGAAGGACAAGTCAGCCTAAATATAGCTATCTCCTGAGAGGCTCTGACAATACCCGACTAATACAGATGTAAAGGCTCACAGCCATCCATTGAACTGAGTACACAGTCCCCAATGAAGGAGTTAGAGAAAGGTTCTATGGAGCTGAAGGGTTTGCAGCCTCTTAGGATGAACAACAATATGAACTAACTAGTACCCTCAGAGCTCCCAGGGACCCAACTACCAACCAAGGACTATACATGGTAGGACTGATTGTTCTGGCAGCATGTGTATAGTAGAGGATTGCAAATTCAATCATCAATAGGAGGAGAGGACCTCAGCCTTGTGAAGGTTCTGTGCCTCAGTGTAGGGGAATGCCAGGGCCAATAAGTGGGAGAGGGTGGGGTGGCAGGCATGGGGAG
>JADRCD010063231.1:0-10668 GCA_019843815.1 Montemys delectorum | reverse complement strand
ATAGTCCTTGATTGGTGGTTGGGTCCCTGGGAGCTCTGAGGGTAATAGTTAGTAACTGTTGTTCGTCCTAAGGGGCTGCAAACCCTTCAGCTCCATAGAACGTTTCTCTAACTCCTTCATTGGGGACAGTGTACTCAGTTCAATGAATGGCTGTGAGCCTCTACATCTGTATTAGTCAGGTATTGTCAGAGCCTCTCAGCCTTTATTTTGTACATTAAGGTAGGAAGATGGTTTACAGGAAATCACCTGAGTGCTGACTCATTCCTTGTTCAAAGTCCCTCACAGGAGAACAGAACTAACATCAAATATAATTAGCCCCAGGGCTAAAAAATAAAAATTTCTGGGGGAGAAGAGACTGTTCACCAGAGTGGACCACAAGTTGAACATGGAACTTAAGTAATTCAGCCTTCATAAATCACTATCAAAGTCTTGAATGGGATTTTCTAGTGATAAAGTTATTTCTGAGAACCAATGTTCCTGGAAGTAGCTCCTTTACCCATCCATGTGCCTGTAAGCAACCTCAATGAATTCATTGATTTTCCAAGCTACCTTTAAGTAGAATCCCTTCTTTGTTCAGAGGTCTGTCATCAATGACAGGTGTGAGGTGAATAGATAGATGGTTGTGAATATCTCCGCAGGAAAAGTCACAGGGTAGATGGCAATTTCAAATCACATGCCATCACTAAGTTTACTTTTAACAAAGAGCTAAAATGGGAGATCCAGAACCAGCCTAATTATTATCTGAAAAGAGATGCAATTATCACTTCCATTATTAGGCATTTGCCTCCCCCAAAGGAGGAAACACAAGACCAGGAGAGTATCTGATTTGTACTAAGTGGAATCTAGATGGCCTAGGTACTGAATAGAAAATGAGTAAGCTCATAAATTAAGGTGGGTGTAGGGAGAACTGTCTCTCTGCTTTACTTCTTTTATCCTCTAAGAGTCATTGAACGTTTTTGTATGAATGAGGATCTGAAAGATTACTATAGTTCTAAAAAATGTTAAATAACTTTTTAGAGTCACTTAGTGATATTGGATCTGAATCTAAGTCTTCCTGGCCCTCAGAATTGACATTTGTCTCCATAGCATTTTATCATTAATGGCCTAGCTCATCTTCTGCTTTTATATCTTTCATTTGACTGCTCAATAACCCTAGTGAAAGGAGATGCCATTTTTGTTGTTCTTTTATTATTCTTTGAAGTAACAATGGCTTTGCTCCAGAAGCATGGGAACTCACATAATTGTCTACATTAATTATTTGTCTTATTATTGTTACTGTTCAGTGATCACTGTCACACCTTCTATAGTACAGATACTTGTTTATAGTTTTAAATGCTTCAAACAAGGTGAAACTTGAGAGATTGTAAAACTTTGCAAACATATAAATCTTCCCCCTTTTAAAATGGAGTGTCTTTTTTTCTAGAGCAGTGATTCTCCACCTGTGAGTTAGGACCCCTTTGGAAAACATTTATTTTTCCAACTATTTACATTATGATTTATAACAGTAGCAAAATTAAAGTTATGAAGTAGTACTGGAAATAATTTTATGATTGGGGATCACAACAACATGAGTAAGTATATTAAGGAAATATTGATAATCATTGCTAGAATATATAATCTGGCAGAATGTACTAAAATAATTTATATATCTTGAAAAAGCCACAGTGACAATATGCATGTTTCTTTGGGGATTGATGCCGTAAAGGGATTCTGTCAAAAGCAGCAGAAGCCCTTGTCAACAGACTTCATCTTCACCAGAACCTCTGGCTTTTTTCCTTTAGCTTCCTGACATAAGAAAACTTAGGTAATAAGTAATAATAGGCTGGCTTTTAAACTTTATTTGTTCAAACCTGCATTGTGATCAGATTCACCTACATATCTAGCCAATTGTTGAATCAGCCCATCATCTCTGTATATAAATCTTAGCATTCCAAAAATGCCCTACAGTTTTTCCTTCATAGAAGCTGAGGTTAAAATGGTTGAGATTGTGATTGATAAATTTCTCTGCATTTATAATGGTTCAGACTATCATTGAAGGTTATAAGGCTACCTCTTAAACCACAGGCATTTCAATCTTCCTTGTTCTGCTTCCAAATCAGATTTCTCACTTGTGGAGTTGGATATTGACATTGGGAGAGAATGGTTTGAAGATCTAAAAGCAGTTTAAAGTAGGTACCTTGAAATGAAGAATTTCTTCTTGTCCTCAAACTGTACAGAATATGAGAAAACATAAATTCATTGTGAAATAGTTTGGTGGCTTGAGGAGAAGAGAAAAGTTGTCATGGTGGTAGTGGATTTTGTCTGCTCTCCTGCTTAGGTCCCATTTTGGAGAGGAAAGTAAGTCAAATTGATGATCTGATGAGGCTGGAGAGAGCTGTTCTATGATCTTCTAGGGCAGATTGAATAAAGGAAGGAAGTGTGGCTCTCATGTTTTCCCAAGATACTTTCTTGTCATTCAACGTCTATAAACTGATGAATGTTAATGCAGCAGAAATTTACTTCTAAAGGCAGGTAAATCTTTCTATTTCTAGTCCAGTCATATGAAGTCAAAGGTGAGTAGTTATTCAGTTTCCATGTATTTTGCTGAGCACTTTCTTCTTCTCTTTCAAGTGTACATTCAAAGGTCCTAACTGTGTTTCATAGGAGACAATCCATTGTTCATTTGTATTTACGAATTCAATTTCGAACTCAACAGAGCTTTCAAGAGATGACGAGGATTTGTTATGTACACAACATACTCTTGATTTCTTCATAATTTTATCCCCAGCTGCAACAATTTTGAAGGCTCTTCTCTAAAACTACCCTCTTGATGCCACTTAGTTCAGCTCCTACTCAATTTGCCAGTATAGGACATTCCAGATCTTCCTCCCCTCAAAAACCTTACTTATCTCTAAGAAGAATGGAATCATGTGGTTTCCATGGCACTTTATAGCACTTCCTTGACTTACTGCTTAATTCTGTTGTGGGTGCTCATGTTATAGTCATTAATTTCTCCATTAAGTCAAGTCACAAAACTAATGAATATTTGGAGACAGAATTACAAAATGAGGATATAGTTTTCCTGGCTTATAAGATATAAAGATAAACGTGGTCTAGTCATAAATAGAGAGAAAGGGTCACAGCTTTTCATACCTAACAAATGTGTGTTTCTGAGGCTCATCAAAGCTGGGTAAAATAACCTTAACATCCTCATGGTAACATCTAGGTAAGTCTCATTTCAGTGTGCATTTTATTTTCAGTTCTGGCATCTAAATAAAGACTGTTCTTTTATCTTATTTTATTTAAAAAACCATTCTATAACTAGAGTCAGAATCCTTTGAAGCTCTTGCATTAGGCCACAGTATGAGTCAAGAATGGGAGGCAATGTGGGAAAAGTTGGCCTTTTATGTATGAATAGAATTGGTTATCAGACAAGATTGTTTAGGGGGCACAGTTGCATGTCTGTCTAGAAATCTACACTCTACCTACTCCCAGGGTATTTGTAATATATCTGTAGAGGGATAAGCAATGTCAGCCCCCATGGATTTTCTGTTACAACTCAAGCACTATGGGGAAGGCGGGAGACTGAATTATCAACACTTATAACTGAGAACTGAACCAAAAAGGATTTACAGACATTTTTACCTCCAGTGTCATAAAAAGGTAAGTTACAGTTCATGCAAAGGCAAGCAGAAGCTTTGGTGATATAGGATGTTTTGTGCAGAAACGATTCTATAATTATTAATGATTTGAGAGAGTGTGACAGTTGGTTTTAAATGTCAACTTGCCACAACTTTTAAAATAACCTGAACATGGAGCCTCAATGGAGGAATTGTCTTAATTGTGTTAATTGACATGGGAAGACCCACTGGAAATGTCGATGACTCCTTTTGGTAGTATCCCAGATTAAAAAAAAAAAGCCACAACAGAAGGAAGATTATTTCATTTTTACTCACTTGGCCTTTCCTCTTGACACTGAGTTAATTTGCCCTGCTGCTGTTGCTGCTGGGTCCTTCCCTCATATTAGAAAAAGCTTTTCTGGGCTTCCAACACAGACAGAGAACCAATGACTCTTCAGGAACCCTATAAGCCTTTGGCACCAGATTGAGATTGCTAAGGCACCCAAATATAGGAAAACTACAAACTTCTAGGTTTCTCTAGTATTAGATAGTCATTGCTGGATGACTCTAATGGTAGAGGGACCCAGCCTTAAGGACCAAACAGTAACCCAGTTCTCAGCCTTTCCAGGGGAAGTTAGAATTAGAGAACTAGGCAGAAAGTGGCATTTCTCCATGGTTCTTTAAACTAGAGTTAACTAGAGTTTAGTTTCTTGTTGATTGATGGTGATATGGAAGCAAGTGCCAAGCAAATCCTTTCCTATGCAAATCACTTTAGGTCACAGTTTCTTACCACATCAAAAGAATGAAACTAGGTCATGGGGACTTTCAGAAGTTGTCTAAGAAGTTATCTAAGAAGATACCAACTATTGATAATATCAACTATCGATAATGAGACAGCAGACATGTGAGACAAACTTACCTTCTCCTAAAATGTTCACCTTCTACCTTTTTCTAATATTTGGCCCACCATGTCTTATGATGCCATGATCTTTGCTACCATTTTTTATACTAAACTAAACAAAAATTGGAATGATAACATATGTTACACAAAGGCGCACCTAATTGCTATGGATTTGTGCATTATTAAGTAATGCCAACTTAGAATCTGGCTTTCTCTAAAGAGTGTACAAAGCAAGATGTATGTCCTTCCTCATACTTTGGTCATGGATATTTAATTTGGCAAGTCAATAAAAATACTTTCAAAAGGTGGGGTATGATAAAACATAGTAGCAAAGTTGTGGTGGCTAGCTTTGATAGTCAACTTGACATAACCTGGAACTACTTGGAAAGATTCTCAACCTGATTGTCTATATTGGATTAGCCTGTGGACATGCCTGAATGTGGTTGCTTTAATTTAATTGATATGGAGAGACCAGTGTGGATAGTTCTAATCTACACAAAGGGGACCCTGAATTATATAATAGTAGAGAAATCTCAGTGTAAAGAAGCAAATAGGTAAATGTGTGCACTACTTTCTCTGTGCTCTTTACTATGGAATTGATGTTAGCAGCTGTCTGAACTTCCTGCCTTGACCTACCTCATGTGATGGACTGTAACCTGGAATGAGAAATATAAATAAACCCTTTTAGTGCATCAGCTGCCTTTACAAGACATTTATCACAGCCAAAGAAATAAAACTAGACCAGAAATCAATATCAACAAAGAATCTGAAGAGAATTCAACAAAAGTGATTTTGACACATTTTCATCAATAAAACCTATATCATACATCACCAGTTAGAGATTTGCCAGGACATTTGCTTCCTATTGAAAAACACCTGTTTTGTTTTCTATCATGTGTCTCACACATTGGAATCAGGGGTTACCAAGTGCTAGTCTGCTTATGGACTTCTAACCACCACTATTTCATTTAGGTTCTTGCCATTTGGGAAGCAGAACTACAAATTATTGGGAACTATGATCTTGTTTATAATGAAAACAATTGAGTATATATTTCCCCTCTTTTATTTTGCCTTCAAAGCTTTAGACTTCGACTTATATGAGAATTTCATTCTATGTACTGGTTCTATAAAGTTGAAAAAGCATGGAATATTTCTCAGATGAAATATTATTAGCATTTGCTATTGCTTTCAGGAACATGCAAATATAAGACCTCAACACCAAGCATTGTATTTTAGATGCATACCAAATACTTCAGTAAGTCTTTAACTATGCAGGAAAAACAACTCATGAGTTCATCCTTAGTACTTGTTTCTTGCTTGTATCTTTCCCAGCTCCCTATCTTCTTTACCAATTTTTCTTTTCTCGTCTATGTTTGTTCTCATTTCTTTCCAGAAACGAAGGCCAAGCACTTTATTGCTTTATATGAATTGAGGCCAATGATTTCCTTCGTAATGAAATGTCAGAAAAAGTTTCAGCACCTTTTAGGCAGCAAGTATAGCCTGCTTGACTTCCAACTTGAATTAAGTCCTTTACTGGGAATATATTAACACTAATAATTCCTTGGCCACTAGGTAATTGAGTCTAATCCCCATCAAAACTGTAGGTACTGATCCCAAAATTTTAACAGCTTTTGAGAAAACAATTCTGTAAATTTCTACTTTTCTTTTCTTTGTTCCTATTTATTATTATTTCTTAATTAGTAATATGTCCACTTGCCTCATTAAAACTGAACCTTTTTAGGGTAAGGATCACAGCTTACTTAGTCTGGATCTTCTATGCCCAAGGTATTGTCTAGCTGATTGAAAACTCCTTTAGAAAAATAGATTTCTGTAGTTCAAATTTACCAATGGCATGTGTTTCTTGAGTAAGGTATCTCTAGTTCTCCTTCACCAAGAACATTTTCCTTCAGATTTCAGAGACTATCCACATAGCCTGCCTAAGGACAAACTCCTCAGAATCTAAGCAATGAGTAGAGTGTCAGATTTCAGAACCAGAGATATCACAATTGCCTCTGAATCTATGTCTGGAACATGTATCTGCCAATGATATAGAGCAGAGAGACTTTCACAATACAAAAAAAAAAATGACAACAGCCTGATTTTATTTCAGCAGTGTATTTACTAGAACAATCACTACCCTAGGCCCAAAGGACTAGCTGAAGCAGCTGATACAGTGTGTTACTTTTTATAACTCTCCTTTCCAGCATCATGCTCTACATATGTCCCATTCTATCAGGTCACATCAACTTAGGTCATGCCTAACACTGCATCTTACACAAGATAAATGGATTATCATGCAGAATATTGTTTTCTTAACAATGAAGTGGGCATTGAAGAAATTTGTCTGACTGTTTAGGAAAGCAATGGTATTGCCACATTTACCAAATGAGCAGCCTCCTGTATTCCATAATACAGCAAGCATTGTCTTATACTGGGTATAAGAATGAAATAAACATTAAAACAAATTATATAACAACATCTTAAATGGTGGTGGATCTACTAACTTGGAAAAAGTATTCACAAGAACACTAACTGCACACTTTGGGGGAGATGATAATAAAATAAGAGAGTAATGGACTACTTTATAAAGGACATTTGAAATGACAGTAGTTATTCAGTGCGCTAAGTCTCTTTTGTACAGTATACTGTACTAATTCTTTAGAAGAGGCAAAATATGACTGCAGATAGCTTACTATATAAGAAGACCACTGGTTTTAATTAAGGATTTATTTATCAAACACAAATCCCATGGCAAATAGTTTAATACTGTCTATGTCAAGGCCTAGCAAACCATAGCCAAAGAATGGGATCTAGTATACCAGATTTCCCTGGACTATTGAGTTTTTTGTTTGAATATTTTCTCTAATTGATTTAGAACTACATGATACACAATGGTACATGTTATAGAGGCATCAGAGCCTGCACAACTGAAATGACTGCAGTCTGGCCCTTTAAAGAAAGTATTTTCTGACACTTACATCTTTAATTTTCCAAAAATATCCACAGATGGATATCCATCTCTTATAATGAGAGTAATTGAATTTTGGAGATTGTGGACCTTGCTAAGTGCCAAAGATTGAATTTGATTCTAAATTTGTATGATTAAAAAAATCTATGTTCTTACAATTAACTCATGAATGGCAGTAATTGAAATACAAGGCAGAAAAAAAAGAATCTTGCAGAGACACAGAGAGATGGTTATTAGTGTTAAGAATAACAGGAAAATTTTCTGAGCCTAGACAGATAAGGATTCTGAAGGACATATTTCAATATAATTTTTAGAATGAGAGCCTAGGTATATTGTATCTAGTTGGTAGAGTGTTTGCCTAACATGGAAGATGATATGCAATAAATTTCCACCCTCCTCCCCCCCCCCCACACACAAACAGAGATTAGTACCTCATGCCTATAAGGATAGCAAGAGGTTGAGAAATTCAGGGTCATGTTCTGCTACATATGGAATTGGCTATATAATTTGGTCATATAATTGGTCAAAACCTTAACAGATACAATAAGATTGAAATAACTGCTTGTACCTTATAAAATCATCATGGAATAAAGCTGGACTTCAACAACAACAGAAACAACAGAAAGCCTATAAACTCACAGTGACTGAACAACTCTCTACGCAATAACCACTGGGTCAGCAAGGGAATAAAAAAGAAATTAAAGACTTCCTAGAATTCAATAAAAATTAAGGCATAACATAGCCAAACTTATGGGACATGATGAAAGAGGAATGTTCAGAGCACTAAATGCCTTCAAAAGAAATTGGAGAGGTCTCACACTAGCAACTTAAAATCATACCTGAAAGCTGTAGAACAAAAGAAATCAAACACACCCTAGAGGAGTAGATGGCAAGAAATAATCCAAGTCAGGGATGATATCAATAAATTAGAAACAAAGAGAATATTACAAAGAATCAATGAAACCAATAGCTTGTTTTTTTTTTTTTTGAGAAAATCAACCAGATAGACAAATCCTTAATTGAACTAACCACAAAGCAGAAAAAGAGTATCCAAGTGAATAAAATCAGAAATGAAAAGGGGAGACATAACAACAGAAACTGAGGAAATAAAAAATCATCAGAACCTACTACAGAAGCCTGTATACCACAAAATCTAAAAATCTAAATTAATTGGATGATTTTCTCTTTTTTGCTTTATTTTCTTTTTTATTAGATATCTTCTATATTTATATTTAAAATGTTATCCTCTTTTCTGGTGATGATTTTCAATATAGATTCCACTTACCAAAATTAAATCAAGATCAAATAATCTATTTAAACATTCCTGTAACACTTAAGGAAATAGAATGAGTTATTAAAAGTCTCCCAACAAAAAAGAAGTCCAGGGCCAGATGGTTTAAGTGCAGCATTCTATCAGATTTTAAAAGAAGAACTAATACCAATATTCTCCAAACTATTCCACAAAATAGAAACAGAAGGAACTTTGTCAAACTCATTCTATGAGGCCTGATATCTAATCAACACAAAGACTCAACAAAGAAAGAGTATTTCAGACCAATTTCCCTTATGAGTATCGATGCAAAAATGCTCAACAAAATACTTGCACACTGAATTCGGGAACATACATCAAAAACATCATCCAAAATGACCAAGTAGCCTTCATCCTTGGGATGGAGGGAATGTTTCAATGTATGAAAATCCATCAAAATAAACAAACTGGAGAAAAACCTACATGATCATCTCATTAGATGCTGAAAAAACCTTTGATAAAAGCCAACAACACTTTACATACCTATATGCATTTAAAGCAATATACAACAAGCCAATAGTCAACATCAAATTAAATGGAAAAAAACTTAAAAGCAATTCCTTTAAATCAGGGACAAGACAAAACTCTCAACCTCTATCTATTCAACATGGTGCTTGAAGTTCTAGCTGGAGCAATAAGAAAACCAAAGAAGATAAAGGGGAGAAGAATTGGAAAGGAAAATGTCAAAGCATTGCTATTTGCAGATGACATGATAATATATATAAATGAACCCAGAACTTCTACCAGAGAACTCTCATGGCATATATACACCTTAAGTAAAGTAGCCACATACAAAATTAACTCAAAAAAATCAGTAGCACTTCTTTATACAAATCATAAACAGGGCAAGAAAGAATTTAGGAAGAAAACAACCTTTATAATAGCCAAAAATAATACAAAATATCATGATGTAACTTTAATAAGGTAAGGGGAAAACCTCTATGATAAGAATTTCAAGTCTCTGAAGAAAGAAATTGCAAAAGATATCAGAAGATGGAAAAATTCACCTTGCTTATGGAGCAGTAGGGTTACCATAGTGAAAATGGCCATCTTACCAAAAGCCATCTACAGATTCAATGCAATCCTCATCAAAATTCCAACACAATTCACTGTAGATCATGAGTGAACAATATTCAACATCATCATAGAAAAACAAACAAACAAACAAACAAAAGAGGAAAGCTAAAGCAATCTTGTACAATAAAAAAACTTCTGGAGGCATCACATCCCCAATTTCAAGGTGTACTACAGAGTAATAGTAACTAAAAAAAGCTAGATGATATTGACACTAAAACAGATAGATTGATCAATGGAATGTAATTTAAGACCCAGAAAAAAACTCACATACCTTTTGCCACTTGATTCTTGACAAAGAAGCCATAACTATACAAGGAAAAACTAAAGCATCTTCTACAAATGGTGCTGGTCTAACTGGAAGTCAGCATGTAGAAGAATTCAAATAGAATAGAATAGAATAGAATAGAATAGAATAGAATAGAATAGAATAATTCATCACCCTGCACAAAACTCAAATCCAAGTGGATCAAAGACTTCAACATTAAACAGAGAACACATTAGCACAGGAAGCAACTTTCTGAACAGAAACCAACACCTCAGGCACTAAGATCAACAATTAATGAATAGGACCTCATGAAACTGAAACACTTTTGCAAGGCTAAGGACACCATCAATAGGACAAAGTGGCAGCCTACAGAATGGGAATATATCTTCATCAACAGTATATTCAGCAGCAGACTGATATAAAAAATTTATAAAGAACTCAAGAAATTTAAAACCAAAAATCCAAATAGCCAAATTAAAAAATACAGTACAGAACTAAACAGAATACACAACAGAGAAATCTTGCATGGTTGAGAGGCACTTAAGGAAA
>JADRCD010063220.1:0-12803 GCA_019843815.1 Montemys delectorum | reverse complement strand
GTTATGCAGGCACCACCCAGAAGTGGACAGCTGCAGCATTACAACCCCTTTCCAGGACAACCCTGAAAGATACAGGTGAAGGAAAATCTTCACAGTGGGCAGAACTTCGGGCAGTACACATGGTATTACAGTTTGTTTGGAAGAAGAAATGGCCAGAAGTACGATTGTTCACTGACTCATGGGCTGTAGCCAATGGATTGGCTGGATGGTCAGGGACCTGGAAAGATCACGATTGGAAAATTGGTGAGAAAGACATCTGGGGAAGAAGTCTGTGGATAGATCTCTCCAAATGGGCAGAGGATGTGAAGATATTTGTGTCCCATGTAAATGCTCACCAAAAGGTGACTTCGTCTGAGGAGGCGTTCAATAATCAAGTGGATAAGATGACCCGTTCGGTGGACAGCCAGCCTCTTTCCCCAGCCATCCCTGTCATTGCTCAATGGGCACATGAACAAAGTGGTCATGGTGGCCGAGATGGAGGTTATGCTTGGGCTCAACAACATGGACTTCCACTCACCAAGGCTGACCTGGCTACAGCTGCTGCTGAATGCGAGATATGCCAACAACAGAAACCAACACTGAGCCCCAGATATGGCACCATTCCTCGAGGTGACCAGCCAGCAACCTGGTGGCAGGTTGACTACATTGGACCACTTCCTCCATGGAAAGGACAACGTTTTGTTCTTACTGGAGTAGACACTTATTCTGGTTATGGATTTGCCTTTCCTGCACGAAATGCTTCTGCCAAAACCACCATCCGTGGACTCACTGAATGCCTTATCTATCATCATGGTATTCCACACAGTATTGCCTCTGACCAAGGAACTCACTTCACAGCCAGAGAAGTGCGACAGTGGGCCCATGATCATGGAATCCACTGGTCTTACCATGTTCCCCATCATCCTGAAGCGGCTGGCCTGATAGAAAGATGGAATGGCCTTTTGAAGACACAGCTTCAGCGCCAATTAGGTGGCAACAGCATGGAGGGCTGGGGCAGAGTTCTTCAGAAGGCAGTATATGCTTTGAATCAGCGTCCAATATATGGCACAGTTTCCCCTATAGCCAGGATCCATGGGTCCAGGAATCAAGGGGTAGAAAAGGGAATAGTTCCACTCACTATCACTCCTACTGACCCTCTAGGAAAATTTTTGCTTCCTGTCCCCACAACTCTAGGTTCTGTTGGCCTAGAAGTTTTAGTTCCAGAGGGTGGAGTTCTCCTACCAGGAGCCACAACAAACATTCCATTGAACTGGAAGCTCAGACTTCCCCCTGGTCATTTTGGGCTTCTAATGCCCTTAAACCAACAGGCTAAGAAGAAAATAACAGTATTAGGAGGAGTGATAGATCCAGATTACCATGGAGAAATCAGATTGCCTCTTCACAATAGAGGTAAGCAAGATTATGTCTGGAGTGCAGAAGATCCCTTAGGGCGTCTCTTAGTACTTCCATGTCCTGTGATTAAGGTCAATGGAAAATTACAACAGCCTAATCCAAGCAGGATGACAAAGGATACAGACCCATCAAGAATGAAGGTATGGGTCAATCCTCCAGGAAAAGAGCCAAGACCTGCTGAGGTGCTTGCTGAGAGGGAAGGAAATACAGAATGGGTAGTAGAGGAAGGTAGTTATAAATAACAGCTAAAGCCACGTAATCAGTTGCAGAAACGAGGATTATAAGTAATATGAATGCTTCTGTCTTATTTTGTTAAAAATACACTTTTCTTCCAATTTCTTTAACATCAATTGGTATTTAAGTTGAGACACTAAAGAATGTTCCCAAGGGACATTGTAAGTTTATAAATGTGTTTGCGATTGTACGAAGAATAGTTATATCATGTTAGGCGTACTCATGATTTTGTTATTATTTCATGTGGACATGGGATATTATTTGTGTCAAGTTGACAAGGGGTGGATTGTAGTGGCTATTCCTGGTTGTCAACTTGACTACATCTGAAATGAATTACAATCCAGAATTAGAAGGCTCACCTGTGGCCCTAATCTGGAGGCTAAGAGAGACAAGTTTCTGACCTAAATCTTGGCATGGAGACCTTGAATAGTGGCTACGAATCCCATAGGATTAACATAGAAAGCTCTGAGTTCAAGGTCATCCGGGGTTAAAGGTGTGGTGGCACACACCTTTAACCTGGGCCACACTTTTTGCTGGAGACGTATATAAGGACATTGGAAGAAGGAAGGCTCTCTCTGCTTCGCCTGCTTGCCTTGTGGGACTGAGCAATTGCTGGATCCTTGGACTTCCATTCACAGCTGCTGCCGAGACTGTTGTTGGGAGTTGATTGTTGGGAGTTGGACTACAAACTGTAAGTCATCAATAAATCCCTTTACTACATAGAGACTAAGTTCTGTGACTCTAGAGAACCCTAACTAAGACAGTGTTTTATAGCCTATTCTGGCCTCAAGAATCTTGTGCTCAAGTGAACTCATTAACCTCCAATGGTTCAGAAACACAGAAACAAGGACTGGGCTTGGTGGAGGGCTCTCGAGCTTGGTTAAGACCTGAAGGTTGGTGCTGAGACTGAATAGGGTTCTCCAGGCTGCACGAACAAGAGAAGGAAGAGTACCAGGGGATTTGAGCAGTGAATTTCAAGAGTGGCTGGTGGGACTGAGGGGAAAGGATGGAAGGCAAATGTCACTGCAAGAAGCTGTGAGAGGCTGGATTGGAGGATGTAGGTTTTGCTATTGGGGTATGCGTGGGAGTAGCAACAGCGGTCTAACGCCATCAGTGGGAGAGCTGGGAACTCCGCTTCAGCACAAAGGACAGCGCCAGGTTAGCTGCCAGGAGATTGGAGAAGCCACTGCACATACAATAGGCTGAGGCTGAGCTCCCTCCCCTCAGAAGCTTGGGAGAAAGCTGGCTGAGTTCCCAGCATGGCAAAGTCCAGGGGTTACCTAGGAAATCCCAATGGACTGGATTCAAAGGGGTGTGCCAAAACTCTGCCTAGGAGCTTTCCATGCACTTACATTTTCTGTCTAGTCGTAGGTAGTCTGTACTCAGTGTTCTCACTTACCCAGAGGTCCTTTGGCTGTCCACGGAACCCTCTAAACAGGGATTAGGTGGCTGGCATGAGAGAGCAGAGCTCTGGAGTCTAGACAGGCAGGCAGGGACTAGATAAAATTCTAGGTACAGATAGAAGCTAAGAACTTTCAGAAATGTAAAATTAGGGTTTTAGACCTAATGGTAAAATGATGGTTTAAGGATGGATTCGGGTGGGCACTGTAGGAGGCTCTAGAGCCTTTAAACTCGGTTAGTTAAGCCAGGTACAGCTGCCCTATCACAACCTACAATGCCTGTATGCCACAACAGCTGGGCTTGGAAGTCACTTTTTGGGGAAAGGCCTGGGTCAAGGAGTCATAATCACTGAAGCCCTTCAGACCCCACTTCATGGTAGCTCTTGAGTTTTTCAAACTACTTTAGGTCTCCTTCAAGTCCTAAAGACTTTCAATTTCAGAACATTGCAGAATTTCAGCACTTCCTGGGCCTACAATCTCGTCTCACAATGCCACTGACCTTGCTCCATAACTCAAAAAGATTATCCAGGTTTTCCCAGGTCAGAACCTTCAAATGACTCATCCCATTGCCCTCAGGACGAGGGTTATAACTCCAGGCCTGGCATTTGGTGAGCCCCGTCTACCAGTCACACTTCTCATCATTCCCTTTGCATGTAAGTTTCAACCCTTGTCCACGCTATTGTTCCTCTGCCCAAAATAATCTCTCCCCCTTCTCTGACCCTAACCTCCTTCTGGCCCAACTGAGGCCTGGAAGCTCAATGACTGTAAAGAGAGAACAGTACCAACACAGGTAGTATAGACCCTGAACATGCCTGCCATTAAAGCATATGGTTTAAAAACCAACCAAACAAACAAACAAAGCCATGAACAAAGTGTGGCAGCATCTCTGTGTATGTCACCGTCTCTCTCCTGGGAAGGGTTGGAGTGAACCAGAACCTCCATTGGGACTTGCCTTAGCTCCAGTTCTCAGCATGTCAAGTACACAGTTAGACCTGAGGTCTCATCCAGACTGGATTACAGCTGCAGATGGGAAAAGCATTATGGTGAGCTTTGGGACAGAGACCATCAAGTAGATGGTAAGCTGGCAGATGAGAATGGGCACAGCTCCTGCACTGCTCAACTAAGTGGAAGCCCCAGGCCTGCATCCCTCCCTTACAGAGTCCAGAGGTGGCCTTTAGTCGCCCATTTCCAGCCTGGAATACTTCCTGCCCTCTGACAAGTGTTACCAGTCTAGAGCAGTTTGCACCTGGAACCCAGGCCCAACCCCAAGCACCTTATCATCCGATGGGCATCTGCATGTAGTTATCAGAAGGGGCAAGGCTTCTTGCCCATTCCTGCTGAGGCTCCTGGTGACCTTTGGAGACAGAGGACATGAGACACCATCCAAAGCAACCTGGAGAATAGCACCCAAGGAGTGTGTACATCTTAAACTAGCTCCTGTCTACTTACTACTGGCTGGGGGAGGAGCATCAGCTCTCCAGGTCAGCTTCCTGGGGCTGGACGGCAACTGCCAGGAAGCCTCCCATCAGATATGCACAAGTCAAGGGCCAGCAACAGATCTCTATGTTCAGGGGACAAGCGAGCTACAACTTCCTGAAGCTAGCTTCCTAGGTTGATGAGTTCAATTCCCCAGGGGTGGGTATGTGCAATCGACTGCTGCTGCTTGAGTGTCCACTGACAACCTTAGTGTGGTAGGCAAGCAACATCACTCAGAGCTGCTGGAGGGGAGAGCCAGCTTGGCAGAGGGTGTAGTTGCTGTTCTGCTCTTCAGAGGAGTTCTAAAGGTCCTGGGTTTGACAATTCTTTGCTCAGGCTATTATTTCACTAAGGCACCCTTTGTCCCTTTCTCACAGCAGAAGAGAGCAATTTTCCTTGGCTGCCTTATTGCATGGAGGCAGGAGCCTGAGTACCGAAAACACCTGAGTAACTTGTTCCTTGTGTGGGAAGCCAAGGGACGGCTGACAGGAGGCTGGATGTCCTCTAGACCCTCTGCAGGTAGGGTCACAGGTGGGAATGCGTTCCCTGATGAAGATGCAACATCATCTGCACTGTGGGTGCAGCATGAGGCATGCCCCAAGGCACTCTCTCCAGGCAACATTGGCTTCTGGTAGCATCCCTCCCCACCCTGGTGTAGAACATTACCTGGAGGGCAAAGACCACTGATAGTGACAACCACTGCCCTTGGGCACTCACAAGTTTCAGTCCTATCTCTTGAATTTTCATAGTACCTCCAGGCAGGACTGAAACTGGGGGGACCTTATCCAGCCCTCCCACGCAGTTTTCCAACTGAGTTTACAGTCTGCTCTGCCTCGGTGTGAGATCAGACTTAAAACCATATCAAACCTGGGTGTGGTAATGCACCCCCACCCCCGTCCCCGACAGCTGACATCCACTTGGGAGGCTGAGGTAGGAGGAAGAGTTCTGCAAGTTTGAGACTGCTGGGATCCCATAGGGTGAATGAGGACTTAGAGAACCAACACCATCCAAAAAGAGAAGACACCGGAAAGCCTGCAGATGGACTCTCGCTAGTAAACACGGTCTTCTCCGACCTGCTCCCCTCCTGCATGGCTGGGGCAGACACCCAGGCCCGAGACAGCGCTGCTTTGTTTTTCCTTTATTTATCTACATTCAGCGGAATTCAAATGTACTGTCTGAATGATCCAGACATTTAAAAAAAAAAAAAAAAAAAATCCACTGTTTTTTAAAATAAAATTTTCACTTATAAAACTGAAACACTAAGCATTAAAATAATGAAAGCTCATTTAACTCACTTCACAAAAAGCATTAACAGATGATGTATCCCTTCTGCAACTATTTAAATACACCCAATGGAACTCACACCGGGCATAAACAGACAGAGGGATACTGCACGGCAAGAACTCGGAACACTACTCAGACAAGGTGTGATGGTAACTAACAAACCACTGAAGACACGGAGTCCAAAACACAGCTAAATAGGGGTCACGGCATGGGTCCCAGGGACCACACCTCACAGCGTGGCAATGTCAGCAACGTGGACGGGTGGGCACTGGCCCAGTGGACATGGCAACTGGTGATGTGCAGACTCAATCTCCCGAGACAAGGTGGAGGCAGAGGTGCAGAAGGTTGAGGGGCAGCCTGGGCCTTTATCTGTACTGGTAGTTCATGCTGTGCTCTGTGTTCCGGCTGTAGCCGCCTTGTGAGGACTGGTAGGAGCTGGCAGGGCCACTGTAGCTCTGGCTGGATCCAGGGGAGCTGTAGTTTGACTGTGATGAGTAGCCTCCTGCAAGATGAAAGTGGCTTAGAGGACAGAACTGTACACTGAGGTGGCAGCCTCCTGCTTTGTCATACAGGCCTATCGCTCACTGCTACCCTGAGAAGTGGGATAAGCCTCTAGGGGCTGATGTCAAGTGTTGACTTTCTGATCAGAGAAAGGAGCCAGAGAGCTCCGTTCAGTCCCCTCTTCACAGTGGTTCTTTAATTTGGTACCAACATTTAAGAACTTGAGCTAGGTGTGATAGTAACCTAAGTAATCATAAGGCAGAGGCAGGCAGATCTCTTGTGAGTTTGAGGCCAGCCTGGTCTACAGAGCTACATACAACACAGGTGGAAGGGTGGGACTGGACAACCTGAGGGCTCTGGCGCTCTGGCTTCTGAAGACTGAGTAGTAGGTGTGGACCAGAGTCCAGGCTCCCCGACCCTAAGCATAGTTGCCCACAGTTGCCAGGATAGCCTCAGGCCCAGTGCATTCCTGTCAAGTCCTATGCTCCCTAAAGCCCCCAACCCAGCCCAGCCAGTATGGGCCCACCTTGTTTGCCTTGGTATGAAGAGCTGCCTCCAGAGCCTGTGCCATAGCCTCCATGTGAGCCTGTGTTGTAGGATGATGACCCGCTGGAGGCATAGCTGTTCCCTCCACTCCGGCCTCCACTCCCACTGTAGTCTGAGGAAAAGAAATCAGTGTAATTAGGGTCTGAGCCAAGGGTAACTGAGGCAAGCAAGGGCCTTAGTGGCAAGCCCTGTCAGTCTCCCTGCCCTGGGTCAGGCTTGGAACCTAATCTGAAGTCCCTCTGTCTCACCTTCTCACCTCTCTCTTCTTCCTTGAGACACATGCTTTCACATTCCCAACCATCTGCACCGCTTATTTAGTCCCCAGTCCGGCTAATGGCTGCTCTTCTGCCATGTGGATAAACTCATGCCTACACAACACTACTGGACAATGGTGCACTTAAGATCCTGAGACCCGTGCAAGACGATGGCTCACTCAGAAGCTAGATATAACCTTGAGAAGTCCCAGGATGTCGGTGGCCTTGCAATTTCTACCCTGGTTAACTAGCCATAGCTTGGGGACAGAGGCCTCAGCCAGAGGTGGAGGCAGGGAAGAAACTCATAGCCATGGAGATGCTTCCAGGTTTCTCCCCTCCTCCCACCCTCTCATAGCCAAGAGGCTCTAAAATCAAGACCTCACAGTTCCTGGCTAGAGCTGGGCTTCTTGTCATCCCCAACCAGGAAGTGGACCCTGGAGGTGAACTCACTGAATTTGCTGTCGTAGCTGTAGTCAGAGCCCCCACCACCACCAGGGGAGCTGTAAGAGTTGGAGTAGGAGGAGTAGCTGCCCTGCCCATGGCCGCAGCCTTTCTGCTTGCCCTGTGGTGTGCCGTAGCTGCTGAACTGGCTCTGGCTGTAGGGCTGTTGCTGGCCCTGGTGGGACTGGTAGCCGGAGCTGTAGGAGGGTTTCTGCTGGCCCCCATGCAGCGGCTTCTTCCCAGCATGTTTCGGGGGTACTGGTGAGTTGTAGCTGTCTCCTTGGTAGTAGGAGCTGTAGCTGGATGAGCCACCACCTCCCCCGCTGCCTCCACCACCGGCATTCCCAGAATGCCCTCCATTGCTGTAGAACTGACCTAGACAGGGAAGCAGCAGATTAGACAGACGGTCCCAGGGTGAGGGCTGGGAGGGGAGGAGGGCAGCAGTCATGGGCCCTGAAGGCTGGCCCGCAGCCGACTGCTCAGAGCAGCGAGAAAAAGATCGGAGCACAAGGCTCTGCTGGTCAAGGCAGCCTGGCTTAAGCCAGCCCAGCCTTCAGCTCCACTCACCCTCAGCTGATGACAAGCAGCAGCACGACAGCAGCTTTGCAGATGTCAACATTACAATGAGATGGGCTCCGAGCGTGGATGACATTCAGGACTAGCTGACGGCTACCCAGATGTCCCCAACGGTGACAGGAAAAGCAAAGCACCCAGAAGCAGTAAGCCACCCCTTTCCCCTCCGTGCAGGAAATGAACTCAGCAGGCATCGGCCTTGGGGACCCCGGGAGGAGATGCCTGGCCATGGCCACCGTGGTTCTTCAGACCAGGTGCTCTAAGCTCTAAGACAGTGATTTGAGGCTCAGACACTTGCCAAGCTTCCTTCCTCATTCCTGTGAAAAACACAGGACTGCGAGCACAAAATGGGAAGGCAAGCACAGGATATGATACAACGTCTGATGGGTCTCAGTGGAGCCAGCACTGTGGCTGGCCAATAGCCTCTGGCCCCCACTTCTGATCACTGGGTTTGTTAACATGCTCCCTGTTGGAGATTTTGGTGGAATGACATGGGCTGGGCTGGGCCATGGCATCACTTCAGCCCCACTGAAGAAGGGAGTTCCCATCTCCAGGTAGGCTCAAGGGAAGCCAGTGCTCACAACAAGGGCCTTGGAGTTCCTAGAAGCCTGGATTCCCACAGTAGGTGGCTCAGCATGCAGACCTTTAAGCCCAATCAACCCCATCAAGCCCTACTAGACAGGTAGAAGGGAAAGGGGATACTCCCACAAAGCCTGTCCTTTCTTCCTAGGTTCAAAACTAAGGGTACCACACCTTCCCTTTGCCCCCTCGTGGATGCACACCTCACGCCCATGCTGATGCTCCCCCCAGCTACCAGCACAAGCACCAGGAGAGGCAATACCCCTGTGCAAACCCTCCTTTAGACAGGTCTCTCCCACCCCCATCACAAAGCCACAACACTGCAGGAGGAAGTGTTCCACAATGCAAGAAAGCAAACAAATGGAGGCTCAGTGAGGATACTGGGAAGCCGAGGGCTCCATCACTCCCCACTCCCCAATCGCACCCCAGCACCTCCTCTAAGCCCTTGCCCTGGCTTCCCCAGGGTCCTATGCTGAGCAACTGAGCTGCCTGCCTGAAGCCAGGCATGAATGAAGACTCGAGTACGGAGGGCTCATTACTTTAACATGTATTCATTTAAAAAATAATAGTAATAAGGAAGGGTAGGTCTTCAACGTCATTCAGAACTATTTCCTGGTATAAAAAGACATTATTTGCCAACAATTAACTTTCTAAAAAATAAAAATAAAATAAAATACATCATGCAAAATCTTAGAAAGTTTCACTGACTTTTCGAACCTTGGGGAACAAATCACACAGTAACCATTTTGACCACTTTTTGCCTGAATAAACGTCAAATCTTGCAAGTCAAGGCAGGGGCAGTTTTACAGCAAAGACTGCAGAGCAGAGGCCTAACCACAATATCACAAGACTCCCCACCAAAAAGAAGGGACTCTGTACTTTTACACACTGGGACAAATTTCTAGGCACACAGATTCAGTCTCTGTGTGCCAGGCAGTGTAGACGGTGGTGGGGCCAAAGCTGGGAAAAAAACCCCTGTGGATGTGTCAGGCTCTTCCAGCTTGTCTTTTAAAGCCCCATTGTGAAAAAGAAAACAAAGCCAAACTCAATTCAGATTGCTGATGTTGCGATCAGGACTTGCAAAATTTTACGTTAGTCCCTCCTCTCAAGCCTGTCTCATTTTTCACACAAGTAACGGAAGCGAAGTTTTGATGCCTTTGCGAGTTCACTCTCTTGACTATATAAAGCAGCAACAGAACCTCCTCACCCCAAGGACCCACCAGAGCATTTACAAAGGTGGGAGGCCATGCTCTACGCAGTGCGCAGTCCTGGCCATCCCAGAGGTTTACATGCTCATTAAAAAGGCAAGAAAGGAGTCAGCTGCTGTGGATTCACACGTCCTGAGTCAGTCTCATCACTGCCAAAGGCATCAACCAGATGTGAAAACTTGTGAAAAAGTTAAAAATGCATACAAAACCTGCTGTAAATTAAGACAAAGGTAGAGTAAAACGTGCCATTCTCTGTCTCTTTAAATAAAAGAATGCTTTCCATAAAAAGCAAAGATGGGCTTTTGCCTTGATGCTGAACAACGCTGGCTCTAGAATTCTGTGCAAGGCTGCACACACACACACACAAAAAATCTCTGAGAAAAGGGTTTTTCCACTTAGTGTGAACTTCGAAATGACCAAGTTCAAAGGCAAATTCATGATAGAAACTGCCATTGTCTTAAGTCTGCAGGCTAACAGTTTCAGACAGGCTGCGGTGGAAAGCCACGGTTGAGAACCCCAGTGAAGCACAGGGACACAGCACGGACACTTTGGGTTTTGGAGTTGGAGGAAATTGGAGTAAAAAGTTGATTTTGTGTCAATACTTTTAGACGCTCTAGGAAGCCCCAAAATCATGATAGCCGTAGCAGTCTGTGAAAAAGTCACCTACAAAAGGGGGAGACAGAGCAGAGAGAAGAAATTAGAATTCTTTTGAAAAAGGGCACAGAGCGCCACATTTGAAATTCAGGTTTTAGATTTCTCTGCTCGTGTGACCCCCCAATGAAGGCTCCTTCTCAAGACAAGAGCGGTGCACGGGCAGGAAGGCGCATTCTCAAAGACTGGTGCTTAAAGCAGAGAAATTTAAAATGCCGACTTCAAAGGAACTTAAGTGGTACACAAAGGGTGTCTTAGCATTAAAATTGTCAAGGACACACTTTGGGGACAGGGAGGTGGGGGGCTTGAGGGCCAGCTAACCTAATCACCGCAAAAAGGTACGGCTGGTGGCCCTGAGCCTCAGAGATGCTGAGGCCAGCACCCTACCCTAATCAGACCCAGACTACGCTGCCGCAGCTTCCCAAGTGCAGACACAGGAGGTGCAACTTACTGTAGCCTGCAGTGGCCGAATTGCTGCTGTACCCATAGCTTCCATACCCAGCACCTGCAAAAGGACAGACAGGTTACAGGGTAGACATGCATCCACACTGCGCCGTGCAAGGAAAGGTACACAATCATTCCTGGAGTAAGCCAGTAGGTGACATGAAAAAGGAGGTCCCTCACCGGCATTCATGTAGCCTCCTCCATGGTTGGCACCACCAAATCCTCGACCCCGTCCTCGCCCTCGGATGTTACCTCCTCGGCCTCGCCCTCGGACGTTGGGAGGTGGAGGCACTTCGTTATGCATGGGGCCTCCCATGCCAAAGCCAGGGTTGTGTGGCTGAAAGAGAATGAATGCAGAGGAACGGGGTGCACCCCACCCTCAGATCATCCAAATTCCCACCCATGGTCAGAGGGGTCAAAGATAAATCCGCACCTTGGCAGCAAATTTGGGTCCACCTCGGACAGGTACAGGGGTTCTTTTCTTCTTGTTGGCTTCAAGAGCAAGAGGGGCATCAGGGAAAAGCTTTTCGAGCGCGGCAAGTGCAGCGTAAGCCTTTGCCACCTTTTTGTTTGAACCAGCACCTTGAAACTTCTGTCCATCCACCTCAACCTGTAGAAAAACACACTGCATGGGGGCTGAACTAACCCAGCATCTCCTCCAGGGTGAGGGCCTATCTCAAAGCCTTTCTGGAGAGGACCAGGCCTCCCCCCAGAGCACTTCTTTCCCAGGAAGGTCAGACTTGCCTCTAGCCAGTCACCTGCTCACTCACCTCCATAACAAACCGTTTGTCGTGGCTGCCCCCTGTCTCAGAAATGAGCTCATATTTGAGGCCACGTCTCTTCTCATTAAGCTCCATTACTGGGTTCTTGCCATGCTTAGTCAAAATCGGCCCCTGCTGTTTGACGCCCTCAGGGAAAGCACAAACAAACAAAACCCACTAAATTAGATTTGGGTGCTTCACCACCCAGGGAAAGTCGCTGGCTAAGCCCTCTCACTTGAACCCCTAACTGGATCTGGACCCCTGGACCCCAGCTGACAAGTCTCACTGAGACAGCACCTCCACCCGTGTCCCTCTGGCCCCCTAGGTACAGGTTCTGGGCTGCATGACTCCCATGGTCTCCTGTGCAGGTGACTTGTCGAAGATCTGGCAGGTTAAGTCCAACCTTTTGATATTGCAAAACATTACTAAATACCAAGTTCTCACACAAGGACAAGCAAGATAATTCAATAGGTAAAGGTTGAAGAGGCTTGCCACAAAGCCTGATGATCCAAGTCAGTCTCTGTAATGCACACAATAGAAAACAGACTTCTAGAAGTTATGGCCCCTAAACATGTGCTTTATGAATGCTTAGGTCCTCATGTGTACACAAACAATAGTGAATATAAGAAAAAGATTGTTGCCAGGCAGTAGTGGCACACGCCTTTAATCCCAGCACTTGGGAGGCAGGGGCAGGTGGATTTCTGAGTTCGAGGCCAGCCTGGTCTACAGAGTGAGTTCCAGGACAGCCAGGGCTACACAGAGAAACCCTGTCTCAGAAAGAAAGAGAAAGAAAAAGAGAGAGAGAGAGAGAGATTGTAATAATGAAATGAAACTGCCATGGAGCTTATTATATTAAAGAGGGAAAACAAGGTTCAGGGACTAAACTAGCTCAGTTTTAAAGCACTGGCTGTCCTCCAGGGGACTAATATTCAGTTCCCAGCACCTACATGGTGGCTCATAACCTTTTTAAAATTCAGTTCTGAGGGATGAGAGCACACTGCACACGTGTTGTGCAAGTGCGCACTGCATACATACACACACACACACACACACACACAC
>JADRCD010063184.1:0-15674 GCA_019843815.1 Montemys delectorum | reverse complement strand
CACACACACACACACACACACACACACACACCACTGCATACATAATACAAGCTACTGCACCATCTTAGTGCTGCTCTGGTACAGGGCTGTAGAGATGACACTTGGGATCTTGGGATTGGATAAGGTGGGGGTCCTTGTCGACCACCTGTTGTTCTTCATGGAGTGAGGTACCTTGAGAGTCCCTCCATCCACACTGGTAATTTGGCTTTTCCTGGCTATCCATTCTGTCTACATTCATCTACCAACCATTTCCACTGTTAGGACAGTACCACAGATTTAGTGTCTAGTAAAAATAAAAACCACGTTTCTCTTTGATAAACTCATAAACTTGCTTCTTTCTGGGACCTTTCGCCTTCATTTGTCTTCAGAATTATTTTTATCAAACTCCACTAGCAGTTTAATTATATTTGTGCTATACCGGTTTGTTTTTATAGATTTATACATCTGCTGATTAATTAGGAGAGAAATGCTCTCCTATAACTCATATCCAAACGTGCTTTATGACTCTTACATATTTGCTTTCTTTCCTACGACCCAGGCTAAGACAGCTTTCTTCATATTCACCTAACACATTTCTTGTTGTATTAATGACGAGGCTTTCAGTATTTTCTCTTAGAATATACTAACTCTAAAGTATGTTTATTCTTGTTTATTGCTAGATTATAGGAGAGATACTTACTTTTACTTACTCATGCAATCCTGAGTTGCCAGAGTTTGACAAGAAGCCATGTTTTGTGCTAAGGCCAGAGCTCAGTGACAGGGAGCTTGCTTAGTATGGATGAGTCTGTGGGTTCCAGCCCCTAACACTACAGATGAAAGTTATAAACTCTTTGCCACACTGCCTCTGTGTCACTAAAGAAATAGCAAATTATATTTGTAAAATATAGACTAATTATGTGCAAACAGTTTTGTTTTCCCAGAGAGCTCATCTGTAAACCTTTATTAAGTCCCATCGAGTCATGTTTGTACCTACTCTGAGTCTAAGCCAATAAGGGAATCCACTACTCCTTGCTAGCGGTTGCTTTGGAAATGAGCAATCTATTGCAGCTTGGGCTGGTGAGACAGAAGAGGCTCTCCAGGCTCTGAAATCAAGGCATCGTTCTCCACTGGTTGCAGACACGGAGGCATCTGGGTCTCCTATTTTGGCATTCATTTTGAAATCATAGATAAAGAGCTCACAGTGTAAAGCAAAGTCTTAGACAACAGAGCAGAGAAACACAAAAGCCTATTGCTGATGAGGTTCAGGCCCAGATCGTCCAACTCTCGGGTCTACCCTAGCTTTGCTCCTGTTTGAGCCAAGTCATTTCCTCTTTGTGCTAGTTATAGCTGGGATTTTTTTCTAGACCCCCTCACCCCATCCCAATGTAGCCTAGATGTTTGTGATGTATGAAGTCCCAGATGTCCCCTGGGCAGATACTGCTGGGAAGGGAGGGAGCCACGCCTCCAGGTGGGCCTTCCTCCCTTCTCACTCACCTGGCCTTGCAGCTTTTTTCTCTTGTAAGCAAACTCAATCCCAGCTCTACCAAAGCCAGCAGGCCTTGCCCTGTGGCCATCCCTCCCACTATCTGGCTTCATCTCCCCAGCTCAGGTGAAATCCCAGGAGAGGCAGGGCCATCCTTCAAGCATTAGCCAGCCTGGCACTGGGCTTACCGCACTGACTCTAGCCTGAAGCTCTAGGTACATGATGAGGCCAGTGGTGATAAATCTCTTCTCTCAGCAAGCAGTGAGGAGGGAGCAGGGCAGAGTGAGCTGCAACTAGGGAGCATTATGATTTTGTTCTCAACTACAAGGCATGTCTAAGGCAGCTATAAATAACACACATTGTCCATAATTCAAGTTGATCAAAACAGAACTCAGCAGAGTGATGTGGAGCAGAATCTGCTGCCTCCAAACCAATTACGAATTTCCAGCAGATGAGCGCCTGACTGGAGTCCCTCCTGCAGTGGGCTAATGCCCACCCCAGTCTCACTAATCACTAATCACAATCTGTCTGTGATTAGACCTTGGACAGTCACCTCAGGGGAGAGGTGACAACCCATTCTGTTATCTCCAGTATTACCTAATTTGGGAACTCAAACCTCCAGGGGATGTTTTGTAATAGCTGCATCCCCTGAGGTTCATCTGGGAACTCTACTCCATGGGCCTTGGCTGGAGCCCAGTACTGGGGGCCATTGTACGTCCTGCTGTGATGCAAAGTGGTGAGTAGGCAAAATAGGACAAGAATCTCTATTTCTTGTTAGGAGGGAAAAAAATCACTTATTTGATTTCTTGGAAATGTGTGGTGGAAAGAATAAAAGATATTCCTAAATGCCATTAAAAGGGTAAAGCTTGGTGAAGGGAAAGCCTTGTGTTTGAACTAGTTTTCCATCTGTCATAAACAAATGCAAGCACCCTAACAGGCCTTCAAGTCTGTCAGATTTAAATCCAACACATCCTGGAAAATGTCAGACCTTAGTACAATATTTTGTTGAGGTGCAGAGGTAGCTCAACTGTTAAGAATGCTTGCTGCTCTTGTAGGGGACCCAGATTTGCTTCCTAGCATCCACACATGGCAGCTCACGACTGCCCCAAAATTCCAGCTCCAGGTCGTTTGACATCCTCTTCTGGTTTGTGTGGACTCCTATATTCATGTGACATACACTCACACAGACACATAAAAAATAAATAAATAGAATCATTTTGTTATCTTTCTGTGTAAATAAATTTTTAAATGTTTTAAATTAATGCCTATGTTTATGATTCCTCTAATTTGAGTCTAGCGATGCTATTAAGTGGACATCCAAGCGGGGTCTGGTGATCCGCGCCTGCTTGGAAGAAGCCTTGTGTGGGTTGTGCATGTTAGTGAGCTTGCGGCTAGACTGGGGTAAATGAGACCTTGTCCCAGAAAACAAAACTAAATAACTCAGGAGACAAGTACTTACTTAGCTCCAAGCCTGTCCGGTGCCTGGGCTAAACTGCTGGGAACCACTCCCAGGCCACGCCTGTGTCCCCCTTCTGGAGAGATGGGGAACTGCAACTTTCCCCAAGGCAGCAGAGTACCAGTCATAGTCCCTTTGTATGGCAGGCTCCTTTCCTTCCTCCCTCCCTCCCTCTCTCTCTCTCTCCCTCTCTCTCCCCCCCCTCCCCCCAGTTTTAACAAAAGTGCTCATTTGTCTCCATCTTCCATAGTGATGCTGTGGTGAATTCTGTGATCCATCTCTCACCAGGATCCTCTCATAGTGACTGTCCCAAAGACTATGAGTTTGCTTGTTTGTTTAAACATGGAAGGATTTTATCCCCTATCTGTCCACTATAAACAAAGTAACAAACAATGAAAAAACACTTCCATCTGGACACACCACATGTTCATGACTCATCTCATGGCCTGAAGTGGGCTTGAGTCTCAGTCTTATCTCTTACTAATTGTATTGGCTTATGAAGTTTATTGATTCTGAGCTGCTTAAAGATGATACTAGATCCTGCCCCAGTGCTGCAAGGCAGGCCTGGCTTCGTGGAACCCACAGCCTGTGCAGGTACAAGGGCTTAATGCCCTGTCATCAGGGTCTTGATATTCTTAGTAATGTTTGAACAGAAGCTTTGCAATTTCATTTCAGTGGGCTCTGCAAATACATGGCTGATCTGATTCGGGAGATGTCTGAGTGCTTTAAGCGGGACCTTAACCTGAGACTCCTTAGCCCAGGGCCCATTCATTCCACAGCGAGTGCTAGGGGAATGTTAGAGAGGACAGAGGGGTCAGCCAGTAGGCACCTCTCTGCTTACAGGAGTAAGAGAGGCCGGCGGAGCAGAAGACTTGGCTGTCAGTGTCAGGGGGCTAGATGTCTCATCCTGACTTGTCAAATTTCTTCTTTCCCCCATGCCTTGCTTCACCAAGGCATGGTGCCCTCCACTTCTAAAAGCCCCTAGTCATGAAGTCATGAATTCTGACATCGCCAATATTTTGGAGAAAAAGAAAGGTCTATGAAAGTAGATTTGGAGTGTTTGGGGCAGCAGCGAGAGGGGAGGTCTGCTGTGGACACCCGAGAGGTGCTCAGTGGTCTCAGACCTGGACAAGGGCAGAATGACATTTACAGGCAGGCACTCCAGTGGGAATGCTATGGCCTGGGTCTGCTAACCCAGCTTTTAGCTCCAGTTCTGTGATCTGCATGCTGCATAGTGAACCTTAGTTTCCTTTCTGATATTATTGTGGTGTAGATTTAAAACTTCTCCCCTATGTAGCTAGTGTACTCGGGGTTCTGTTACAGCTGGTGGCAGTGTTGAAAGGTGTTGAATCCAGAGGCTCTCTGACTTACTCAACAGATAACCATAGGCAAATTTGTAGTCGGTGGTTTATTAGGAGGCAGGCCTGGGTAAATGACATAGGCCAGGTGTCCGTGAAAAGGCATACCTTGTCCCAGGTTTCTCCCCACTTCCTGACTTGCCATGAAGTTAGCAACTTGTCCCATCCTGCCTTCTGCCATGATGCTCAGCCTTATGGGAGCCTCAGAGCAATGGGGCTAACCATGGACTGAAAACTCTGACACTGTCAGAAGAAACCTTTTTTCTTTAACTTTATTTTGTCAACTATTTTGTTATAGTGATGAAAAGATACCCAGAGGATCTCAAGGCTCCTTCCACTACCAGCAGCTCCTGCTCTGTTAGGTCACGATCATAGTCGTGGCTCCACCCCTGTAGTTGATTGGCAGGTAATATACACTGATGGATCTACAAGCAGACACTGGAAACAGCAAGCCTCTCTGTCAGTTGCCTGATCTGGTACGAGTTACTTACTTTTCCACACCACTGTCCTTCAGCAGTGACGTAGGGATGACTGTACCACAGTGACTTATCCCTAGGATCTCTGTGAGATATGTTAAAGCACACATTACTGAGAGAGGATCTCATATATTGGCCATGGTGATGGTATTACCATGGCCCGGCATTCCTTTTTACATCTTCGAGTCTCTGGACAGGAGTGGGTAAGAACAGAGGCAGTGATGTGGAGAGGAAGCTGTTTGTGTGGCTGCATGAACATGCATGCGCAGGCTGGCACATGCTATCTGGGTCCCTGAACTGGGATCTGTGCAAGCATGTGCTGCTTCTGCCCTGTCAGTCAGGGGAGCATGACGAGCTCTCTGTCAAACAAGGGCCCCAGAGAGAGTCCCAAAAAGTGTGTCCTGGTTTTAGGAGGAAAGAGACAGGGAAGGTAGAAAGGATGGGAAGGTTGACTAAACAAAAACAAACAAGCAAAACACAAAAGAAAACAAAACAAAACCCCACAAAACAAAACAAACAAAACAAACAAAAACCCCCACAACAAAACAAACAAACAAACAAAAAAACCAGAAAAACAAATAAAGGTCAGTTTGTTTTCCGTTGCCTGGCCTTTGTAGGTGACTCCCAAGCCCTGGCCAGAGGCTGAGATTGCTGCTCTTTCCCTCAAGCAGGGCTTGTCCTCAGGAGGGGGGCTGTTGTCATTACAGAATGAGTGGCCACCTGACTTTCTCAAGGGCCTTTGAGAGGAGGGCAGAGCTCAGGGCGCTTCCTCTGCCGTCCTTATGTCTTCTTATGTCATAGCTGGTACTAGGGCTCCCAAGCCATGGCCACTACTCCCAACAAGGGCTAGAAAGGAGGAGAGAGTCTCTTGGGTGCCACAGCCAAGAGTGTAAAGAGCAGATAATGCTGTCTCCTCTCAAAGAGGACTTTGGAGGCAGAGAAGCAAGGCTGGACCAAAGTAAAGACACCTTGTGTATCACTTATGCCCCTCTCATGCCAGCACTGGACTCCTGGGGCGACTGGGACCCCGGAGACCCACACTCAGGAACCTGGAAAATGGATTTACAGCTGCAGAGAAATAGAGGAGGAGAGTGCCCCTCCTCCACCCTTAGCATAGTCTCAAGAGACTTGGTTTCTGGTTGGGGGGGGGACTTTCTCTAGGCAGGAGAGGGTTAAAGGTTAAGCCTAGGACTCCTGCGGAGATGGACAGCCAGTACCTAGGAGGTTTGTGAGACCTTAGGGGTAATGGGAGCCAGGCATGGCCAAAATAGCCTTGGGGTGGAGGGTGAGGTGACAAGTATCCCCAAGTGCTTGGAGCAGGCGCAGTGCAAAGCCCACTCACTGACAATAAACTAAGTCCACACCTTGGGCAGGCATACAGAGTAAGCACATTCATAAACAAATCATTGCCCAACAGGCAGAGATGTGCTTAGATCTCACTTCTAGCAAGGCCCACACAGATACCTTTCCGGGAAAGGCACATTTGGGAGTATAGGGTCCCAACAAAGAGAACCACTATGGTTACTATGGATACCACACCCTGAGCACGAACTATGAGCCAGGTAGGATTCTAAGGCTTTTCCTGCGATTAGTTTAATTTTGCAAAGCAGAGACAGCTGTTCTACGTACAAACCATTTTACAGATGAGGAAAAGTGAGGGAAGAAGAAGGAATGAAACACTCGGAGTCACAGAGGCCAGCACAGATGCAGAGCCCTTACTTTCCTCATGATTTGTAGTTTACCAGCAGAGACACAGCCATGCAAACTTAACCGGCCCCAGAGCCATAGCGGCTGGGCGCTAGTAGGAAAGATGGGGAGGGGTCGGCCTGTAGTCCAGCGGGTTGTAGACTGTAACAAAACTCTGGGTCCAGAGAGCACTAGCACTCCAAAGGTGGAGGCGGAGTCAAAAGCCACCGGAACCCCGCTGTAAAGTGAGGTGTCAGACTGTTCCAGCACTGAAGCATCTCCAAGCAGCGATTTTTGTGCACTCAGGGCCTTTCTAACCCCGACTTTCTGCAGAGCCTGTGCCGATGCTCAGGACTGCAACCATTTCCCAGCCCAACAGCTTCGGCCGGCTACTAGCAGTTGGACCGCCGCGCCTGAATTAGATCTCGGGCAGAGGCCTGCGGGATGCAAGTCCGGACATAGGATTTGGTAGAGACAATATCCTAGAAGCCCACCCGCGCCCCACCTAGAGAGGTATCAAGTTCTTGGTGTCCTTTCAAAATTGGAGTGAGGGGCTAACAGACGTATGGATAAATGCTGTTTGTACCTCATCGATTTGTCTTTCAATCCTTTGAGACAAAACTCACAGCGATGTTTTTTTTAAAGTTCCCGAGTCTTAGAAGTTGCAGATTTTTCAAGGATTAAAAAGCCACTGGGAAGATGGTAAATTACCCCGCGCCCCACATTTGTTTCTGATTATTTGTGTTGTAATTGGTTTGTGTAATCCAAAATCAGAGAGTTCGTAAAAATCTTTTACTCTGGCTGAGTAGCACATCTCAGCAGTGTTCTTAGGATCTATGCAGCTGAGAGGAGAAAGGAGAGGGTGGGAGTCAGCGCCAACCTTACCAAAAGAGCAAAAAATAGGAGGGAGGAAAAGGGCCTAGGCCAGGGTGGGTGGGAGGGCTATGGCTCGCAAGTCTTAGGATTCCTTTTGGCTTACCCACCTGCAACATCGAGTTTTCTAGAGGCAGCGCGGGTGGGAAAGTCCGCATAGAGTTTATCCAAACCCAGGTGGTCATTTCCTATCCGTTCTCCCTAACTTGGACTCCGCCGAACAAAGGCTCAGGCCCACAAGGGAGAAAGGTGGCCGGCTGGACCAGTGATGGTCGCGAAACAGCGGATCCTCTTTTCTCCCTCAGGTCTGTCGTCCCCAGGAGGAATTTTTAATTTAAAAATTATAAAATAAAAACACTTTTAAGGGACAGAAGACTCCCATCTATCCCCAGGAGTCTATTGCCCTGCTAGGAAGCGACTGGGGCAACCGCCCTACAAGTCCGAAGGAAGCGCGGCGCTGCGGCAGAGCCCGCGGGGTGGAGATGCGGCTTCCAAGGGATTGCGGGACCCGGGGCTGCAGAGAGGATCCTGGAAGGTTTCGGGGGAGGGGGCTGCGCTCCATTGTTCACTCCGAGCCAATCAGAGCTTTCCCATTCCCTCCCAGCCAATCTCCCTGCGCCTCCGTCTCTACCCCAGCCCACCCTCCGGGTCCCCATCGTCTCCCTAGCAAGCCCCAGGGCGGTGGGAGAGCTGGGTGACGCTACAGGTCCCGCCTCCAGCTCCGGCCCCGGGCCAGTGCGTGCTGACGTCATGCTGCGTGCGGGCCGGTGCGGAATCGCTCCTTCAACTCCGCGGGGCAGGAGATAGTTAGCAAAGAGCAGAGGCTGGGCGCGCGACCCTGGTTCTTCTGTCCACGGCCGCACGCTTTGCTCACATCTCTCTCTGCATGGTGGATATTATTTTTCATTATCCTTTTCTGGGTGCTATGGGGGATCACTCCAAGAGTAAGTCTTTCTGTGTGTGGGGGTGTGTGTATGTGTGCTTGATGTGCAACATTTCCAATGCAGAAGAATGTTTAGCGGATTCTACAAGTGGCTTTCTATCTGACAAAATACTTGGGAGAATAAACAAACAAACAATCAAGCAGTGCATTTCGCCTGTAACAGCGTTTATTCGTTGGAATCCTACTATTTTATTTTGTAATTAGACGTTATTTCCCAAGTTGACTGGGATGACCTCAGGCTGTGAAATTCTTTCTCTTTTCTGCTAGGACGATTAGGTTTGACTTAGGGAGATGGCTTTCTTTTCTGTCTTTCGAAGATAGAGAGGTTTCAGTCATTTGATCTGAGGTGTTTAAGGAACTGTCGAAGAAGCAGAGAGGGGACAGGGCTGAATGCTGCGGTGTCGGTGTTGAAATAGGAGGGAGTCGCTGTGAGCGGGAGCGGGCGGAAATCCGGGCTTGGCCGACAGTGTGGACACGGAGACGTCCGGGGCTCCCCAGTGTCACCATGCCGTCGCCTGTCTCCCGTTAGTTCTGTCTCTAGCTGAACGGATACTCCACCCGGGTTTAAAGACGATGATACGGAAATGTCAGGAGATCGTGTGGTTTTCGTTTCCTATTTTCTGGATCATTCGAAAGCTTATGGTTCCCTGTGGTCGCACTTCTAAGAGCGGGAGAGCAAGGGAAGGAGGGCTGGTTGGGTTGGGGCTGCAGCGGCCAAGGCCGGCCGAGGTCCGGCAGCCGGGCCTGACGCGGGTCCTGCGCCCTTCCCTGCTAGAGAAGCCCGGGACGGCCATGTGCGTGGGCTGCGGGAGTCAGATCCACGACCAGTTTATCCTTCGGGTGTCGCCCGACCTCGAGTGGCACGCCGCCTGCCTCAAGTGCGCGGAGTGCAGCCAGTACCTGGACGAGACGTGCACGTGCTTCGTGAGAGACGGGAAAACCTACTGCAAGCGGGACTACGTGAGGTGAGCCGGCGGGACCCGGGGTTCGGCCCCCTTGGGCTGGGTGGGACACGGCCGCGCGTCCCGGACTCGGATCCCTGCGCTGACGCCCGCCGCGCCCGGGCCCGCAGGCTGTTCGGCATCAAGTGTGCCCAGTGCCAGGTGGGCTTCAGCAGCAGCGACCTGGTGATGCGGGCGCGGGACAGCGTGTACCACATCGAGTGCTTCCGCTGCTCCGTGTGCAGCCGCCAGCTGCTCCCTGGAGACGAGTTCTCGCTGAGGGAACACGAGCTGCTATGCCGAGCCGACCACGGCCTCCTGCTGGAGCGCGCTGCGGCCGGCAGCCCGCGCAGCCCCGGCCCGCTCCCCGGCGCCCGCGGCGGCCTGCATCTGCCAGGTAAGCCGCTCTCCCGGCCCGTAGCGCTGCGCCGCGGCCGTGGGATGTACCATTGGGTAGCCGATCGCCGAGCTTCCGACGGGAAGCCGGTGGGAAAGGTAGCGTGCCCTGGGAACCCTGCTATGTGTCTGCGAGTGCCGGGGATGGGGCGTGGAGGGGGGAATTGTATGTATGTGAGCGCGTGCGAGCCTCGGGAGTTGTCTTCTCCGTGGCCCGGGCTATGCAGGCTAGGATCCGGAGAGTGGAGGACCGGGAATCCTAGGTGCTGCGTGTCTGGGTTGTGTTTAGAATTCATTTGATGAACAGGTTACCATCAGGAAGAAAAGGTATCCCCACCGGAGCCTACGGAAGAAGGCCAGCGGTGCAGAAGAGGGGCCTGTGTTCTTGTTTTGATGTCCAGCTAGCATAAAGCTTCAGGGAGTTTATTGAATAAAACCCTCCTAAGATGATAGGTGCCCTGGCCAGGAGTTACTCAGACTGGGAAATAAGTGTTGACAAGAAGCAGGTGGAGAGGGTACGACAGAGACCCCAGTTCCAGGAAGCCATGGGATCTGCAACTCAGACCATACTAGACCAGGCCTCCTTGTGCTGTGTGGCACCAGGCACTCCTTCCTCTCTGTAACTCCTTTTCCACACTGTAGGAGGAAATTGATCTGGGTGGGCTATTTGTAAATGTTTACCCAGACCTAGAAATGCCTAGAGGGGACATTAATGTAAACAATGCAGCTAACATCTAGGGTGTGTAGACCTGGTTGGAAGTAAAACAGAATGGAGTTGGTGTTAAGGGACTCCCAGGGACTCCCCTTTGTTTTGAAATGTAGGCTTGAGGCTGTTCGAGGTGGGTGTGAAATGCTGCAGTCACTGAGCTGAGGGAACCCAGGGCGACGGAGAGAATCTCAGACCGAAGCCCCAAGGCAGGCAGCCAGGAAGGAGCCATTCTGTGCCCAGAGGCCTCTGCTGCCCCTAGTTCGCATCTTCCTATTCCGAGAGTGTTCCTAAGGGCGAGCCCAGCCCAGGCGACCGACCCCTTAGGAGCAGAGAGTCTCCCAGTCTAGGAGTTGTGCTGGGACCTGGGTCCCTGTCCCTTTCCTTTCCCCGCCGGGAGTCGCACTTAGATTTCCACCTCTTCTAAAATTCCACCTTCTTCCAGAGGGCTTTGCTTGGCTGTTCGCAGTTGGGTTTTCCTAGGGTGTATTAGTACCGCAGCGGCCTAGAGCAGAACTCCAGGATCCTACAGGACGCAAGGAGAGCGCAGCAAGGCAATCTCGCTAGGGAGATAGGGACAGAAAAAATACCTTCTCCCTCGGGGTAAGGCGAGCGGATGCAGAGGGAGATGAATAATCGCTAAACGAGTGGAATATCAGGGAAACGAAATCTTGGGGAGAATGGCTGGCCGCCCATCCGACCTCCTGTCTCTTGGCCCCTGCAGACGCCGGGTCCGGACGACAGCCCTCGCTGCGCACGCACGTGCACAAGCAGGCGGAGAAGACAACCCGGGTGCGGACTGTGCTCAACGAAAAGCAACTGCACACCCTGCGGACGTGCTACGCCGCCAACCCGCGGCCCGACGCGCTCATGAAGGAGCAGCTGGTAGAGATGACCGGCTTGAGCCCGCGGGTCATCCGCGTGTGGTTTCAGAACAAGCGTTGCAAGGACAAGAAGAAGTCGATTCTCATGAAGCAGCTACAGCAGCAGCAACACAGCGACAAGGCGGTGAGGTGCTGGTGGCGGCGGGAAGGCGGCTGGAAGCCGCTGCGGCTTTCCAAGGCCTCTTTCTGGGGAGAAGTAGGCGGAGCTGGACTCCGCACGTACCTTGGCACCCGCACCTTGGGAGAAAGGCTGACCTTGGCGTTCAAGTCGCGATGGTTGTCGGTGGTACCTTGTGCCAGTGACAGCCCAGAGTTGAGGGGCCCTTGGCTCAGAGTCGACCCGTGGGGTAGTTGGGACTGCGGGGTTGTACTTTTTTTTTGTGTGTGTGGGGGTGGGAGGGAATAGGGCTCGATCTGAATTTTTGTTTGTTTTGTTTTGTTTTGTTTTGTTTTGTTTTGTTTCGCATACCTGGCTAGGGACTTCCGTTTCCCTGGCCTGGAATTTGACTCCTAGGAGTGAAACGGGTAGCAGGTTTGTGGGCCCTGGGGTATCTCCACTGCGGAATGAGGATTCGTTGTGTGCAGTGGAGTGCGTCTCCTCTTCAAGACAGTTTAGTTCCCAACTCGCTCTCCAGAGCCTGGGGCTCTGTACTCAAAAGTGGTGCAAAAGCTGACCTAACTCTAAGGCCTTGGTGCTGTCTGTCTGCTTGCTCCTCAGAGCCTCCAGGGACTGACAGGGACGCCTCTGGTGGCAGGCAGCCCCATCCGCCATGAGAACGCGGTGCAGGGCAGCGCAGTCGAGGTGCAGACGTACCAGCCGCCCTGGAAAGCACTCAGCGAGTTCGCACTCCAGAGCGACCTGGACCAACCCGCCTTTCAACAGCTGGTGAGGCCCTGTGCAAACTGCACAGTGGGAGTGGGATGGAGGGGACTTCATTCGCATAGGATCAGGGTCTTGGGGACAGATTTGGTAATGAGAAAGCCTGCTGGGCCTGCAATCTCGTTGCCGACACGGTTTTAATGTGTCTTGTCTCTCACCAGGTCCCGATCCCCTGCACGGGTGGGGACCTGGCATCCTTCTCTTCAGGGTTTACTCAGCTGATGGCTTGTCGGCAGGGAACACTCCGGGTCTCTGAGCAGGTGACCCGGGAGCAGCAGCTCGAGCCTGTGTTCACTTGTTTTTCCCTGGTGTCTCTGCCCCCGAACCCCTCAGGTCTCCTTCTCGGAGTCAGGCTCCCTAGGCAACTCTTCCGGAAGCGATGTGACCTCTCTGTCCTCGCAGCTCCCGGACACCCCCAACAGTATGGTACCTAGTCCGGTGGAGACGTGAGCGAGGACCCCTCCCTGCCAGCCCGCGGACCTCGCATGCTCCCTGCATGAGACTCACCCATGCTCAGGCCATTCCAGCTCAGAACAATCTCCGGCCCTTGTAATTATTGTTGTTATTTAAAGCGAGCGGACAGAGGCACACTACAGCGACGGGACGGCGGCCAGCAGCGCGAGGACACAGCCTGCTCCGCTGAGACTGGAGACTCCTGTTCCAAGGACTTTTCAGTTTTTTTTTCCTCATAACTAGAATTTGGGACATTCTGGGTTAGCTCCGCCCTTGCCTCTCCCTCGCTGCGTGGGGTGCTGCCACTGCCTCTCTGCGCCCCGCTCGCCCGGGAACTCATCCGGTGGGGTCCTACAGGGCCCTACCGGCGAGGACGCCTGCTCCGAACTCGCCTGTGCTGACCCGAGGCTTTGCTCTGGACCTGGCAGCGAGGACGGGACAATTCCAAGAAACAGATCCCCAAAGCGCATGGCTGCCGGACAGAGTTAGAAACCAGACTGTCTTTTAAAAAGTGTTTTAAATTATCTGTCGACGGAGGACAGTGAGAGCCTTTGCCGAACAAACGTAAGTTATTGTTATTTATTGTGAGGCGAATAGTGGGACGAATATTTTGATCTTAATAAAAAACAACCCGATGCCATGCCGCGCCTGTGTGCTGTTGGCGCCCGGGAGCCAGACGAACGCCACTTCGCGAGTGGGCCTCGTTTCAGCTTCATCAGCCCCACCCGCCCTCGTGCTACGGCTCGATCGGCGCCGGACGGGCGGGCCGGACCCTGATTGGGCGCCGAGGGCGTGCCCGACGGGGATTGGGCGTCTATGGGGCGGGCCCCACACTTATAGGGTGCCGACGGGGCGGGGCAGGGCGGTTCCGGTGCAGTGTGAACCGCGAGGCGTTTCCGGAAGCAGGAGCGCTCTTTGCGGGAGGGGAGGATACTTGGAGACTGGTGCCCGATTGTGGGGTGACTGGTTTAGGGAGCGAAGCCCACCCTGCGCCCCCGGGCTCTGCGACACGTCCTCCGTGTTGTCCCTAGAGTGGATGCGCGACGTGATCAATCTCGCTGCATTTATTAATTCCCCAGTCTAGACAGAGGAGAAGGCCGGGGCGGCTCCTTATCTACGTTTGGCATCACCTGCAAGCGATACAGTGAAGGAGCCACAACAAGCCCCCGCTAGGATCGCGGCTGCAGGAGAAAATAAGTCCACCCAGAACCAGTCTGGCGTGTCCTTGGTTTATTTTCTTTCCAGGCCCCAAATGGAGGGGGCGGGGGATGGCCCCTGGATATGTCGTGCCCAGGTCACTTGGTGTGACATTTCAAACCCCTGCGACTTGTTTTCTTGAAAACTGGCTTTAGTGATCGCAGGAAATAACCAAGAGATACTGAATCTGCAGCAGGCCCCAGGGCAAGCGGAGAGAGAAAAAAATCCCGGCAGGCTCAGGTTTTACCCTCTACAAATATTTAACCCTTTGGCAGTCTGGGACAGTTTTTTCCCAAAGCCATTATTCTGCCCCCTTCCTTGGCTGGTTCTACCAACCAAGTTGCTAGCTACCAGCCAAACCACCATGCTGTGTAACACTCTGACATTTCTATTTTCTTATCTCCACAGTTAAATGTACAACAGGTCGTCCCTCTATGTCCAGGTTTTGTTTTTGTTTTTTTGAAGGAGGGTAATGTCCTACTGCGGTAGGGGATAGTTACCATTCTAGCTTATAGCCGCAGTCTGGGATAGAGGAGTAGAAGCCCTCTGTTAGAAGCAGCTGCTTGGGCTGTCCAGCAGTTTTACACCCATCCACCCCACAGCCCCAGTTTCTGGCAATAAAAAAATGATAACAGGTGGGAAAATTGAACCAGATTTATAGTTTACTTCCTGAAAGTCAGGGTGATGCTAGCACTTTAAAAAAGGGAACATTCTTTTGGGGGGGATTTAGGAAATGGTCTGCAAATGTACACATATTTATTCTGTATATCTATATTATATACACACACAGAGTTAATTAGGGCCAGGTTTATCTCTTAAGGCTGGTTCTCTGAGGCGTCATTCCCTTAACTTAGACCATTCCCTTCCCAGCAGAAATACAGATTTCTCTGTTTTGCATCTGGTTGGCTATTGGATAGGAAACGAAACTATAATAAATCTTACTTTTGGAAACTTGCCTATCAGAATATTGTTTTTTTACTTTTTATTAAAAGGAACGGGTCCTTAAGGAATTTCATTATTAGTGCTAAATGTTTGCTTTGGACAGGGTGCAGTACTTTACAAATATCTACCTGCCTAGTTACTATGATCTCTCCCCTCATCATTTATAGCTTAAGCTAACCAATAACCTATTTCCACTGGATACTTTGGAGTGCCTTTTATTGCTTTGGGGGAATTACCCAGGTAAAGTGGTCATGGTGCAGAGATGTGTGAGTGATCACAATCTTTTTCTCCCACTACCCACCCAGAGGAGCCTGTGGTGTTCTCAAGTTCCCCGGAGGGAAAGCTTGTAATGCCCTTGGCAAGGTATCAGATCTACAGTTAGTTACATTAATAAATATCAACTTTACTGGCTCCCAGGTCATCTTTAAACATCTTTTGTAATGAAGCAGGGATTTCCTAGTAAATTAAATTACCTGTGACAATTACAACTTTCGTGTTTTACGCTAATGTTGGACAGGAGACATCCAGATGTGTAGGAAAATCTTAGTTCAAAGGAAGGGACTTTGGGCGGAAAAATGGAATTATTTAGCATGATTCCCTTCAGAGTACGATTTTCTCAGAAAACGTAACTAATTATTTGCTTAGCTCTGTTGAATTGAGGTAGGAAAAGGATCCCAGAAAGAGACAAATTTTTGGCCACACAATTTAGTACACGTTGTAAGGCTGCATAATTCTGAGAAACTCAGAGTCCTAGTGGCAGTATTCCCATTGAATTTTAATATTAGATGAGTGCGGGACAGAACTCAGCCTTTCCGTTTTGAATATGGAGTAGGTCAAAGCCAAGTCTCGTCAGAGCTGGGAAGGCCAGGTTTAAATGAGCCATTGTTCTAAGACTGGCCGCCCCAAATGCCAGACTCTGCCACTTTTGCCTAGGGGTGGGCTTAAACCACCCCTCAGTTAGTTGTGTACACCAAAGAGAGAGAGAGAGAGAGAGAGAGAGAGAGAGAGAGAGAGAGAGAGA
>JADRCD010063181.1:0-19888 GCA_019843815.1 Montemys delectorum | reverse complement strand
TATATATATATATATAATGTATTATGTATATATGTATATTATATATATATGTATATATACATATGTAATATATATATTATATATATATATAATATATATATATAATCTCAGTATTTTTATACAGACTCCTGACTGTGAAAGTTGGTCTCTGAGTCTTGTGCCTGCTCTTGGGACTCTTCTCCTATTGTTGGGTTGCCATGTACAACTTTGATATGACAGTTTTTGCTTCATCGTATTATATTTTATTTTGTCATGTTTGGTTGTTATCTCTTAGAAACCTGTTCTTTTTTAGTGGGGACAGAGAGAATGGAGCCAGAGGGGAGAGAAGATGGGGAGTAACTGGGAGGATTAGAGGGAGGGGAAACTATAATAGGGATATATTGTATGAGAAAAAATTATTTTCAATAAAAGAAAAATTATAAAGAACTTGAAAATGGGACAAAAAATAACTATCTAATATTTTAATGTCATATGTCATAGTAGGGTATTTTCTAGAATGCACATCAGGGAGCCACAAGTCCCTTAGGAAATATAATTTTGACAAACAACTGGAACTCTTCCAGATATTTGCATGCAACTTGGTAATCATATTCAGCACTCTTATTGCCACAATGGAAATCCTATTTCTCAAACCCTCACTGAGCTAGTGACATTGTTCCAGAAGTCCTGTAATCATATAAATGAAATGTTGTCCCAGATTTCTTTTATTAAATTGTTAATAATACTTTACAACAAAGTTTGTCCACCTAGCAATTTGCACACGTACAGTGAGCAGCATTGCTAGTAGCAGGCCCAGGGCTGGCTCATCTACCTCTAGGATGCACTGATGTCCTGTGCCTCTGTGACTCTGTCTACTTGAGCTGCTGTCACATAGCACATTGTGTGGCCTCTGCTGCACAGTGGCTGTATCTTTCGCCTAGCTAATGTCCCCATTGCCCATCCACATGCAGATTCCTTCCCTTCAAGGCTGATAATATTCTACTATATGATCACTACACTTCAAGTGCAGTATTACTTAGCTGTAGCAGAGCATCTGAGACATTAGAAGACATTAGAAAAAAGGTCCTGTGTATCTCAGGCTGACCTCAACCCTGTTGCATCTGAACCTACAGATGTGCACCACTATGTCCGTCTTATGAGGTGCTGAGGAGAGAAGCCAGGTTTGCTGCATGCTATGCAAGCATTTCTCTAACTGATACACATTCCCGTCCCACACTCATGTTCTGAATGCTCGAGATGCTATTTGAAGGCCTTTGGGAGGTTTCTGGCTGGCTGGCTAGCAGTAATCACTAGTTTGGGGGTTCTGAAAGCTATAAGTGCTCCTGACTCTGGCCTAGTCTTTCTGTTTCCCTTTTCTCTGCCTTGTTAGGCACAGTTGCCACGGTGCACACTGCCATGCCTCTCCCACCATGATGGGATGAAATGTCACAGGAACTGAGCCGTAGTGACTTTTCCTTCCTTACGCTGTTAGAACACAGCGGCAGAAGCAGCTGATCTCACCCAGGAACTGGAGGAAAGTTTCTTCTGTGGCCTTGGCTCCAACTTCATTGGTCATGAACAGTGCTGAGCTAAAAGGAGTCACTTGAGAGAGTAAGAGCTGGAAAATACAAACGCTAATCTGATCGTCCATGCTAAGTGATCGACAGATGGACCAGGGCAGAAGAATCACTGAACTTCAAAGACCAGTCATCTGAAAGGACTTGGGCAGAGAGACAAAAATAAAAAATGAAAATGTCAAGAAGGCGCAGGGATCTCTGAGACATCATCTAATGGTGTCAGGTATTTTAGCAGTTTTCTCAAACAAGAAAAGGTAAACAGAGGAATAACTAGGAAAGGAAGACCTCCACTTCTGGATGCCCAACAAACTCCAAACACAAAGCCCAAAAGTCTACACTGAAATACTGACCCCGGCTGTTAAAAGTCAAATGTCAAGAAAACGCTGTGAGCCAGGCGGTGGTGGTTCACGCCTTTAGTCCCAGCACTTGGGAGGCAGAGGCAGGCGGATTTCTGAGTTCGAGGCCAGCCTGGTCTACAGAGTAAGTTCCAGGACAGCCAGGGCTATACAGAGAAACCCTGTCTCGAAAAAAAAACAAAAAACAAAAAGAAAAAAAGGAAAAAAAAAAAGAAAGAAAGAAAATACTGTGAAAGAATCTATGGAAGTATCTATGGAACTGTGAGGAGACTTCTCAGGAAAAGAAAAACCTTGGCAGTCCAGAAGGACTATGCTGTCATGGTCACATTGCCGAAAGACAAAAAAGCCACCAAGCAGTAAGGCTGGACTGAATACAGCTGTCCTTCAGAAATAAATGGGAAACACAGACTTTTCCAAACAAACAAAAGTAACTAGATTTGCCTCTCTGAGCGCACTAAACTGAGTCTTCAAATTGAAATAAAGGTCTACCAAAGATCAAAATTCAATCACATGAAAATATAAAAGTAAATGCACCGGGCTGGCGAGATGGCTCAATGGGTAAGAGCACTGACTGCTCTTCCAAAGGTCCTGAGTTCGGATCCCAGCAACCACATGGTGGCTCACAACCACCCGTAATGAGATCTGACGGCCTGGAACAAGCAGGGTCAGCAGAGGTCCTGAGTTCAATTCCCAGCAGCCACACACATGATAGCTCACAGCCATCTGTACAGCTACAGTGTACTCATACATATAAAATAAATAAAATAAATCTTTAAAAAAAAAAGTAAATGCACATATAACTACAGAATAGTATAATTCTGAAAAATAATGGGGTGTAAACCACTTTTCATTCTAGCATCAAGGTTGAAATATAAAAATATTCAAAACAATCACAATTACAAAGACATATCCATGGCACACAATACAAAATATGCAAACTCTGATATAAATAATAGAAAGCATAGTGAGAAAAACTTCAAGTGCACCAGTATAAGCAATTATTCAGATTACCATCAACGTAAGTAAAATGCTACAATTGAACCACACTTTAGATAAGCCCTACAAAACCCACACACAAAAAGTTCTACTGCAAAGAAATTTGTATTTACTAATTCAAAAATTGTGACTTGGCATCTTGAAATTCAGCTACAATTTGCTACCTGTGCTTATAGCTTAGCACTGAAGTCATGCAAGTTACTTGTTTCCTGTCAATTGCATTTGACCATATATACACCAAGATGCCTGAGGACAGTGGCTCATACATGCTCTTAAAGCTAAGGTCCATGTAAGCCATCTCAAGTCTTGAAGGCATGCCTTAGTTCGACTCTATGAGTCAGAGGGAACAAAGATTTGCTCAGAGAATCTGCAGATGAAAATTCACTGTAGAACCCTCTGAGGCCAGCCGGCAGTACTGATACCACACTGTCTGGTTTTGTTGTTTCCTCTGAACTGCTTGAGCATAGTTCTTACCAGAATCTCTGTGGCTTGCCCGTGAAGCTTGAGCCTAAAATGGTCAGTGAGCCTGCTGTGCATCGAGTGTGCACATCTACACTGTATCAGTCATGCACCTCACACATTGCTGCAGAGCAGAGCACATTTCTTGGCACCATGATGCAGGGAGCAGTATCTGTCTTGCTATTGAATTCACAATGGTGAGGATTATGTATAAGGCAACCTACAAATATTTGATGAACAAATTCCCCATAAAGAGGATTCTTTTCTTTATATCTGCTCTCTGAGCAGCAGAGGCTGAGAAGGATCCTTCCAGGCACCCGTCTCCAGTTGATTGCTCTGGTGGAAGGGTTGGGGGAGGAAGAACTAAGCAGGAAGTGTGTTTATTTAGATCTCCTCTTTGGCAGAAGAACTTTTTCTTGAAGAAGTTTATGGCATAGTGACCCCCGTAATTAAAATATAGTGTGCAAATATGTATCAAAGGTAGTGTTATAATTTCTGCATGTTGGCAAAGAAAAAAAAGTTGGCGAAATGAAAACTATTCAGGTCTTGTCTCATTGAAATCTACCCTTTCCCAGTGACAGAGTGAGTGCTCACCTCCTTCCACTCCTGAGCAAAGTGACACAGAGAGTCTGATTGGCTGGATGGGGCTCATGGAGCCAGTCAGTTCCCAGTCTTAATCCTGAGCCTTTATTGGGTGGGGATCCTCTTGTATTCTTAGTAAGATTCCTTTTAATTTTCAGTATGCAACACTTATTCAAGTAAGCTCGGAATAGTTCAGACTTATGAAGGGAATGAGAGAGACAGGAGATGACAGGAGACTCTAGGGACATGGCTTCAAGCTTCCCTTGTTATCCTCAGCACAGCCAATCCCCAGCCGTGCTTCCTCTCAGTAAGAAACAATCACAATGATGAGGACATTACAGCAATCCCTTTCCCTTTATTTGTCTCCTGACCACGAGCTGCCTAGTTGGGAGGGTTGCCATGGAGACAGTGGTGTCATGGGCAACACAGTACACTGCACTGAAGCCCCAGAGAATCAATGTTGGGACTTGCTGGAGAGTTTCCTGGGCAAGTTTATTGTACTGAATGAGAAAATGCGAATCTGACCTGAGTGAGGAAAAGCATATGGAAATATTGTGTCTGTGGAGGGTCAATTAGGTTGCTCACTGGTCACCTTGCAGAGGAAAATGCCCATACTATTCAGACACAGAAAGAGGCTCCAGCGAGAGAATGAAGAGCGTGAGTCTGACAGGCTGCTAATACTTCTTTCAGGAGGCTAGCAGAGTCTTCTTTATTGGATTTTGCAGCCATGTTGAAAATCCACTATGATATTAAATGAAATAAGAACCTCCTAATCTAAATAAACCAGAATGAATGGGCTTTGGCAGAGGTCTTGAAGCACTCGAGACACCTGCACTATGACGCTCGTCATTGTCAGACGCTGGCTTTCCAAACCCAAGGCCTCTTTATACTCTGGTTTTCACCATGTTATTCTGATGGCTCACCACAGGCTCTCTTCCTCTCCTCATTCCAACAGTCATACAGATCTTAGCTTTCCACAGAAGAAAACGTATTTTCTCTGTCTCTCTCTCTCTCTGTGTCCCTTGTGTATGTGTAGGCATACACATACCAATCATGTGTGTGTGTGTGTGTGTGTGTGTGTGTGTGTGTGTGTATAGATTTCAATATATGAGATATATATGATATATATATATATATATCATATATATATCTGATCTCTGGTCTCCTTTGTTCATATATCAAACATCTGAGTATAACAGAGCAGAGACACTGAGCACTGCACTATGGGAACACGTATAAACAATGCAGGTTCATCGTAATTATCTACATCAGGGACTTGTGCTATCACAAGGTTCTCTAAGAGTCACAGGAATTATGATATTTTAGTGTAAGGTTTTCAACTATAATTTCCATGTGACAAGGATTTTCAAGCAGATGGAATTACATCCCAACTGCCACACTGAAACAAACACCTGAGTGAATGGACACCTGTTTACTTCCTGTCTTTGTTTTAGGTGAAATGTATGGAATATAAACTTCATCTCATTAAAGAAAGGTTTAATGACCTTTAGTACATCCACAATACTGTGTGAACGGTATCTTTATCTGGCTCCAAATCATCTGCATCATGTTCAAACTAAAGCCTGATGTCAGCCATAGTGGTAAGTACTTGGGAGACAGAAGCAGGCAGATCTGCTCAATGTCCATGCCGTGCTTGCAACTACCAGGGGATATTCTAGTTTGCAGTATGTTCTACTGGAGTTTAAGGATGTTTTCTAATGATGACTGCGATGCCTATGGTCATTGACACTTGATGGTAGTGACCTATAGCTACAAAACATGGCCCAGGTGATAGAAATATGATGTGCTACTGCAAGAGAGACTCTTATCCACTCAGCCTGCCTTTTGCCTGCCTGTCTGTCTTGTTTGTCTGTCTATCTGTTGAGATAGTCTCTTATATAACCCAGACTAGCTCCAAACTGACTATGTAGCTGAGTATGATCTTGAATTCATGATTCTTCTGCTTCTACCTCCCAAGTGTTGGAGTTACAGGTATGGAGCACCAAGCTGGGCTTTCAGAGACCAAACTCAGGAGTCAGAGATAAAAATGTTAGTGACTAGTGTTTGAACTGGGACAAGTCAGTCAAATCCTCTAAGCTTCATTTTCCTCCCCTGTAAGTGGGAAATGGTGACAGATAGCATATAAAACATTTGTAAAAATACGATGGCATACTATATTGAAAATCCCTGTGAAACGCTAGGTGCCGGTGCCAATCGATGATAATTTCACTTTCACTCCTTTTGTTTCAGCCCAAGCAGAGAGGACATCTGAGCTTTCAAGAAGTACAAGGTTGACTGACTTCTAATAGCTTTGAACATTTAGTATTTGACTGTAGGTTCCATACAATTATGTGTCTGTAAGATTCTAATCTCTTCTTAATCAGACTGCGTACTGCTCATAAGGAAAAGGACATGGTGTATTTTTTAAAAAATACGCTTTAAAATTCCACTGAAAGCAAATTTGGGAGGAGATAAGTTAATACTAACTAAGAGAATTGATCCACCAAACATTCGTGACTCCTCTATAAAGGTAAGCTTGGCCCAGGCTGGTGAGGCCGAAGTGGAGTGACTGTCGGTGGGCAGATCCTGGAACCAGCATCGACAGCTCCTGGAGTAGGTGTCTGACAAACCCTGACAGCCTGCATGGGTCCTCTCCACAGAACACTGTCACCCTGTGCAGAGCTGAGACTGCTCCAGAATCTGAGTTGGAAGCTCAGTAGACAGAAGCCCTGCAGAGCATGATCTAGTGGCCTCGTTCGCACCCTCCATTCAGCACAATGGGACAGCACTGATGGCCTGTCTGTCCTTTCTCTCTTGTCCTTGCCTTACAGATTCAGTTCTTTAGTTAATTATTATGGTGGGTTGCATGAGAATGGCCCTCAGAGACTCATATATTTGAATTTATTCACCAAGGAGTAGCATTAGGAAGTGTGTGTTATGGGAGTCGGGGTGGGAGGGTAAGTCCAAGACTGTCCCAGTGTTTCTTCTCTTCCTGCTACCTGCAGATTCAGTTGTAGAACTCCCAGCTTCTTCTCTAGCACCATGTCTGCCTGCATACTGCCAGGCTTCCGGCCATGCTGATAATGGATTAAACCTCTAAAATTGTAGGCAAGATCCAACTACTTTCCTTTGTAAGAGATGCCGTCGTCATGGTATCTCTTCACAGCGATAGAGAACTAAGACATTTTGACAATTTTATATGTGCACAATTTATTGTGATCATATCTGTTCCCATTATCCTTTCTTACTCCCCTTCCACTCCTTCTTCTTACCAACTCTACTTTCATATGTGTGCTCATGTGTCCGTGTGTGTGTGCATGCATGTGTGTGCATGTGCATGTCTGCATGTATGTCTGTGTGTGTCTGTGTGTGTGCAGGCACGTGCACATGTGTCTATGTGTATATGTAGATAGCCTCACTTCTGTGTGTTCATGATTTAGTGGCCATGTCCTATTCAGAAGACAGCACTTTACAATACTATTCCCCTTTCATTGGCTCACATGATCTTTCTGACCCCTGTAATGCAACATTTTCTGGGCCTTGAGGGGACAGTGCAGATGCCCTCTGTCACTAGTTACTCATTCTCAGAACTGTCAACAGTTCAGGGTCCCTGCGATAACTGTTGCCCACTGTAAAGACAAACTTCTCCTCTCAGGAGTGCAGCTAGCGTCTAAATGTAGAAACGCAAATATGTAGAAAGCAATTTGGCTTTATATCTATTTAGCATAACATTAGAGGTAAGCTCCCTGCACCTAGGGTTTGTGGCCTCCCTGTCATAAGCTTTGACCAGATTATAGCACAAGGTACGTGGTGGTTCTCACAGATCAGTCCTCCAACCCAATCAGAAAGTAACTGGTTACCCTAAAACAGCCAGGCCGCTGCTGCACCAGAAGACACATCTCATCCAGCAAGTCGGTATTGTAGTACATGAGAGACACAGCTGAGTAAGACCGTTGATGCCTTTTCTCCTCCAGCAGCCTGGGTAGCACTTTCTGGCACTTTGAATGCTACCCAGCAGGGGGGAAGCTTCCAGCTCAGTTCCAGCTTGACTTGTCTATGTGGTGTCTTCATCAACGAAGCTGTACCATCTGTTTCTGATGGGTTACCAAAATCAGCTCCTCCCTTAGCACTGGTGTGGTAGAAGCTGGCTCCTTGGATGCTTTTCATGTGTGCCTGTGTGCCTTTACTGTCAGCTATTTGAGAACAAGAGCTATATCCTTTAAATTTTTGCACTATGCATGTCTTCACAGTGGGATCACATTTTAACTACTCAAACTTGCTATTGTTAAGGTTGTTGTTCAAACTGAGGTGGCATGGAAATGCCTACCAGAGCTTAGAAGGGAATCTTCCTTCTAAAGACTTGGACTACTGTGCCAATTCTAGCCAGATATAATTTGTTCATTTCAAAAAATATATCATATAGCAGTATGCTCTAAAAGCAAGAGCTCAGGGATAGTGAGACAAATGACTACGTTCCTCACAAAGAAGAAAGACCTTGGCAGCCAGCCAATCTGCTATTTTAAGTTATATCAAAGTGTCATGTGGACACAAGGATGACAGTGCCCATGGAGTTTGGAAAGAAAAGTAGAGAATGAGAGCCATCAAGACCACTCCATTTTCCTGAGAATAGGCTCTGAGCATGGTCGCTAGAATGTTCTCTGAGACAGCTGGGTTGGCACATCTGTGAATGTCAGCACAAAGTAGGAAGAGACGCCGGAGCTCCCCATACTGTCCCCAGCTTTCAGCATGCAACAGGTCCTCAAATAAATAGTCATTGGATTAGTGATGAGTTCCTGTTTTTTAAAACAGCACTCCGGGTTAATGTGAAATTAAAACTAAACTGTACATACTATGAAGTGAAACTACTAACTCTAAATTGAACATAATTTTTCCACATAATTCAAAACACTTTCCTAGAACCCTGATGGATCTCTCAGTAAAACAAACCCCACCACTTTTTTTTCACAGCATGGTAGTACTTTCTCTGTTCCTCTACTTGTGCCAGTCTAACACTTCTTCAAGAAGTGTTGACTGAGCGCAGTGCTCTGTACAAGCTGGGTCAGCACCCCACCAATTCAGCCACACTCCAGCCCTCTTTGTAATTTCTAAGAAACAGTCTGCTACAGACACCCCACATTTTTACACCCATAACACTGAGAATGTCTTCCACTGAACATACTGAGTGTGGTACTGGCTTTTGTTTTCCAAATGTGGCAATAAAACCACAGTGTGCTGCATCATCAACTTCATCCTAAATTCCTAGAAGCAGTCACTTGGCCTCTCTAACAGCAAAAACAGAAGACAAAGACACCGAGAGTCACATACATTCAGATATGGGTAAGAAATAGCTCTTTTGCAGATGAATAATTCAAATTACAATTTACATATTCATCTCCGTGGGCTCTGTGGTTTTGATTAAGCTGTGGGAGCCGAGAGCCAGGCAAGCAGGAGGTAATGAGCCCACGGTGCTCTAGGGATGCATAGCAACCTAGGCCTGGAGCAGGCTTCTACCTTTACACCTGAGCATCAGCCTTCTCCAATCAATGCCTAGGATTCTGACTTTTGGACTAAACCCCATCTATAGTAAATATGCAAATAATAGATATTTCCCAGTACAACTGCACCAAAAATTTGGTAAAGATACAGTGTGTCTTTGACTCAGGGTCTGCTCAAAACGCGCCATCCTATTTGGAATAAACTTATCTGGGATTCTTCCTTCTGCACCATCACCTCCACAACCACCTGGCTCCCGAAGCCAGGACACCAGTGTCACAACCCTGTTCCTCTACAGAGAGAACAGTATTCTATCTTCATGCTACAGCTCCTAGCAGCACAGCTTTCTTCTGCTCATTCTTGCATTCTAATCTCTCTTCCAAGTCTGTCACACTCACCAGAGGGGACAGTCCTGGGGTCTCTCCCTTAATGCCTAAAAGTCCATATTCCAGTTAGGATGCAGGCTGTGCTGCAATCAAGAGACAGAATGTGGATCCAGATAAAATGGTCCCACTTCTAATATGAGACAGTCCAGGGGGGTGTTATTCCACCATGCTGGACACCTTGCTGGCTGAGGGAGGTTACACCATTGCCTCACCTTCAGAATGGGGGAACAGAAAGGAAAGCAGTGTGCATAATGACTGCCAGTCCCTCTCCTCCTCACCAGAGCTGTGTCCTCGATTCTGTCAAGGACCCTTCTCCCACCTACCACAGCCCAACAAGGGCAAGACGGGACAGCTGAGAGATGCCTTCGGGGCCCATCTGCTTCAAAGAGCTCAGACTAATAAACTGAATGGGACAAACATCCTCAGTACCTCCTCAACAATAATAAGAAGGGATGTATAATAAAACAAGTGGCAGGGAACTAATTTGCTTGATTTAATGGTCATTGATTTGTAGTTGTGAGTACCTGCAAATAAATAATAGGTGAACTCAGCGCTCTGAGCTCAGCACTGGGGACAGAGTTAGGTGGGTGCCGTGTTTGCTATGGGTTCTGTCCTCTCATGTTCCCTTACCCTCCAGGACATCACTGATCATACTGGGTCTTAGGGTTCCAGCCCAGGTTGAGCCATAAAGAAGAAAGATGAGATCTTTGTGGCCTTAGCTTCCTGCATGTGGAGTTGGCATGGCTGGCACGGTTCCTGATACAGTAGGATGCCTGCTGGGGTACCACTTCATACTTGTTTCTCTCCCTCACTGAGCATGGGTCCTCTTTTCTCCTGCAGACTGGAGTGGCAAGGGCTCTGCGCTCACAAGCTCCAGGCACCAGGTCAGCCCTCTCCACCCTCAGTGTCCTCCTCACCAGTATAATCGTCCCTAGCATTAATCACAGCTGGGAGTGCTTTGAGCACTCCGAAAGAATTTGTTCTCAGAAAAGTTCCTGTCCAGCAGGAGGGAAAGACAGCAAACAAGTACATCATTATAAATTGTGATAAGATCCGGGAATGAATCACCGTAGTCAATGAGAAAGACTAACAATCTACCTTAGATCAGATGGAGAAGGCATTTAACTCTGGTCCCAGGAGTCAGGCAGGAGAGGTTCTAGACAGTAGAGGATGCGTGTCCAGGGGCGAGAGGCAAACATGAGTGTGGGGAGAACAAGGAGAGACTTTCATTGTTACGAACACAAAGTTCACGAATTTCTCCTCTAAGTTGTGGAGAGAAACTGGGGATCTGTGTGTAGAAGAGAAATCAGACCTTTCTCTGTACAGATGCACAACTGAAAGAGAAAAGCCTGACACTACAAAATGGTCCAGAGAAAATTCCAGAACCTTGTTTTAGGAAATGACTTCTTGGGACCAAACCCCGAAAGCAGCAGCAACAAAACACAGGCGAGTCACAGACAGATGGATGGGGTTCCACAGCCTGAAATGCTTCTGACAGTCAATGGTGAAGAGATGAGCTGCTCACAGAGGGCTGGGAAGTCAAAATAAATACAGACTATGTCCTACAACTGAAATCATCAGAGATCTCAACCTTTGAGACTGGTTGGTAAAAGTCATGCTATTCTTGGAGTGTCATCAAGAACTCATAGAATTTAGTATTTTTAAAGAACAACAACAAAAATGGTGGCTTAGGTTGAGGAGTCCGAAGAACTGGCTTCCTCTCTTTAGAGAGGGCTCCTTGCTTGCACCCTGGTTCCATCACCCCACTCTGTTGGATGGATGGAACTAACCCGGACTGTGACTCTACATCAAGGCCCTAACTTAATCATCTGCAAATCCTCCTCAGTGTGGGAGATAAGGCGGTCAGAGGCTCTCACGGTCAGGACAAGGCCATTGCCAGGGTCCACTAATCTGTTTAGTATGTCATCCAAGGGCTTGATACTGTCCTGTTCACCCTGAACCTCCAATGCCTTTATCACAAGTCCCAGACCTCTTCTCTGAAATTTACATATGCAACACTTCCATGTGTTCTCCATTCAGTTTATGTAACTATCCTGTCAAGAGGAAAACATCATCGCTTAGAAATCACTAGACGGAGACCAGCAGGTCTAGGCTGTCAGCCCAGGTTTCTCTATTCCAAATGAGGAAACCAAAACTCAGGAAGATAGACTGTCATGTCTCAGGAAGGCTAGGATTCACAGCACTCTCTTTCCACTTTAATATGGGGCGTCAACTTAGACTGTTTTATTCCACCAGGAAGGCAGGTCAATCAAAAGTGTCAGTCAGGTGTAGTAGGTATTCCTCGATGCTTTATCTTCTTCAGAGAGTTTGACTACCAGTGTCTTTAATCAGGAGCCATGAGGAAGCCATGCTCAGTTCTCACTGAGTAATTTTCCTTCCACTACATTTGATTCCCAACTGTTTATTTCCCACGGAAAGGATAATCCATAAACCTTTGGACCTTGTAGGGCTAAATGCTCGCCACACTTCCCTGTATTGTGTTGCCTTGTGATTCCTGATGTTGACATAAGTCTCAACCCAGATGAAGCCATGTTGTATCCTTTCTGGAAATTTCCTATGATGCTCAGCTGCCTAGAGCTGACTCCATCAGACTACAGAGAGTGACTCCAGCTGAGGTCACAGTCACCGTTTCCACAGTGTCTCTTCTCATGGGACATGCTTGTACCCACAGAAAATCTTTGGAGATTGATTCTTACAGACAGCCACTCATGCTATTCTAAGGAAATAAATGGATAAAATTTAAATCATATATTTCAGACAATTTCATTTTCTGTCAATACTCCTTTCTCTGTCTTTGAAAGACACATAAAATAAACTACTTGTAGGGACACTGACAATCACCACACACACACAAACACACACACACACACACACACAGGCACATGTATACACATGCACACAGGCTACCTACTACAGGACTGGGCAAGTGACCAAGGCCAGGCCATGCATAGCATGACATATCAATGTGATAGGCTACTGACCTCAATTGAACCAGTCAGAATGTCTCATGAGATTTACGGGGACTAAGGCTAGGAAAGGGTCAATGGCCTCTAAGATGGAAAGAGCCACAGAGTCAAGGGCCATGGAACAATGAATAAGACATATGAGCTTCCCTGCTCACACTGTGTGCTGAGTAGAGACCCTCAGACAAAGAGGATCAGAGTGTTGGGGTATCTTCTGGGTATATGCCCAGGAGTGGTACAGCTGGGTCCTCTGGTAGTACTATGTCCAATTTCCTGGGAAACCACCAAACTGATTTCCAGAGTGGTTATACCAGCTTGTAATCCCACCAGCAATGAAGGAGTGTTCTTTCTCCACAACCTTGCCAGCATCTGCTGTCACTTAAGTTTTTGATCTTAGCCATCCTGACTGGTGTGAGGTGGAATCTCAGGGTTGTTTTGATTTGCATTTCCCTAATGACTAAGGATGTTGAACATTTCTTTAGGTGTTTCTCAGCCATTCGGTATTCCTCAGTTGAGAATTCTTTTGTTTAGCTCTGTACTCAATTTTTTAATAGGGTTATTTCATTCTCTGGAGCCTAACTTCTTGAGTTCTTTGTATACATTGGATATTAGCCCTCTATTGGATATAGGATTGGTAAAGATATTTTCCCAATCTGTTGGTTGCCATTTTGTCCTATTGACAATGTTCTTTGCCTTACAGAAGCTTGTAATTTTATGAGGTCCCATTTGTTGATTCTTGACATTAGAGGGACTCATGCTCCACTATGTTCACAGCAGCCTTATTTATAATAGCCAGAAACTGGAAACAACCCAGATGTCCCTCAACAGAGGAATGAATACAGAAAATGTGGTACATCTATACAATGAAGTACCACTTAGCTATTAAAAACAATGAATTTATGAAATTCTTAGGGAAATAGATAGATCTGGAGAATATCATCCTAAGTGAGGTAACCCAATCACAAAAGAACACACATGGTATGCACTATCTGATAAGCGGATATTAGCCCAGAAGATTGGAATACACAAAGTACAATCCACAAGCCACAAGAAACTCAAAAAGAAGGAAGACCAAAGTGTGTTCCTTCTTAGAAGGGGGAACAAAATACCCACGGAAGGGGTTTTAGAGACTAACTATGGAGCAGAGACTGAAGGAAGGACAATCCAGAGACTGCTCCACCTGGTAATCCTTCCCATATTCAGTCATCAAATCTAGACACTATTGTGGATGCCAGCAAGTGCTGGCTGACAGGATCCTGATATAGCTGTCTCCTGAGAGGCTCTGACAGTACCTGACTAATACAGAAGTAGAGGCTCACAGTCATCCATTGGACTGAGTAATGAAGGAGCTAGAGAAAGGACCCAAGGAGCTGAAGGGATTTACAGACTCTTAGGACAAACAATAATATGAACTAACTAGTACTCTCAGAGCTCCCAGGGACTAAACTACCAACCAAAGAGTACACATGATGGGACTCATGGCTCCAGCTGCTTATGTAGCAGAGGATGGCCTAGTCAGTCATCAATGGGAGGAGAGGACCTTGGTCCTGTGAAGGTTCTATGCCCCAGTGTAGGGGAATGTTAGGGCCAGGAAGCGGGAGTGGGTGGGTTGGTGAGCAGGGGGAGGGGAGAGAACAGGGTTTTTTTTTGTTTTGTTTTGTTTTGTTTTGTTTTGTTTTGTTCGGAGGGGAAACCGGGAGAGGAGATATCATTTGAAATGTAAATAAAGAAGATATCTAATAATAAAAAAACAATAAAAAAAAAAAAAGAGGAGGAGAATGAAGAGATACAGAGAGAACCTTGGCCTCCTGCTGACCCCGAAGCCAGCAGCCACACTCTCAGTTTCTTTAGTAGAGTGAACCAGTGGATTCTTTTTCTTACTTCAGTTTTGGTTAGGTTTCTAGTGCCGCACCTGAAGAATTTGCCGCTGACATCATCTTTCTTCTTCCTCCTTCATGTTTCCACTTACCATCCTATGGTGCTTCAGGTAAACTTTACTTCTTCACATCTTATTTCAAACCCTAAATTACTTTAAGATTTTTAAGATTCCTCGAAATTTGTAATGGCTATAACCACATCTTTCTTAAAGCGCCAATGGCCCAAAGGCCATTGTCTCTAAAGACTGCACTGAGCCTTCCTGGAAAGCGCAGGCTCTGACTCAGGGCTGTGCATTCTGGTGAACACGTATGTTGAATATTAAGCACCATTACAATGACTGACATACAGGAAAACCTTGTCTGTCCTTACAGGAGCCTGCTGGAGCTGTTAGGAATCTGGAACAAATCCAGATTCAAAACTGGCTGAAAATCTTTAAACAAAATAGAGTAAAATCCCATCAGCAGAAGAGAAGCTGTTTCTGAGAAATCCAACTCCAAGAGAAGGAGCCACCAACATTGAGTTCCCAACTTACCCCTTGGCTGTAAAAACAGAAGAAACACCCGCACTGAGCCCAGAGATGACTCAGAAGGTACAGTGCTTGACACATATGCCCGACAAGCCAAACCTGGACCTTAGAAGCCACATAAAGATAGAAGAGACTCCAGTCCACAAAGTTGTCCTTTGATTTCTACATATACACAAGATGATAATAATATATACAAATTTAAATTTTCATTGCGTGGCAGCCAGTCCCTTACCACATCATTATTTAAAAAACACAAAGGCAAAAATGGAAAAGTCTAGAAAGATAAAAATAAATAGAAGGAAGTGGAAAGTTGGTAATGTGGAAGCAGTGGGGTGAGAATGTCACCAGCAAAAGGGCTCAGCAGTGACTCCAGCCATGTGTGCAATACTCCCTGGGAAGAGAGTGAAGCACAACCACAGTGAAGGGACCGAAGGAATATAGTCAGCTGCATTCACAAAGACCTGCTACCTGCTACGCCACGTGACAGTTTGGGGGAGTCTATCTCTGTTTGCTGCATTGAGAGTGAAGTTAATTATACAACTGAGTCTTAGCAGTACTTGGGGATCAAACCCTCAGCCTTGAGCACAGCAGGAAACAGCTTTCCTTGCCCCCACTCCTAAGCTAGTTTGGAACTCACTCTGTAGCCGAGACAGTCCTTGAATTTCAATCCTTCTGCCTCAGCCTTTCCAATATTCAACTCTCTTATTCTCATTGCTACTACTACTGTTAATAGTAAGTTGTTAGTTGTAAATGTGCTTTCAAAGGCTAGAGAATTTGAGAGGACAATGGTCACATTGAAATGTGAGAAGAGTATTGTAAAATGCAAGTATGTCCAAACAACCTTGGTTCTCTGCCCTCCCAAGTTCTTAAGACAGTCCCAGAATAAAAACATTCCTAACATGAAAAGGAATGAAATTTCAAGGTTAGACTGCTGTTTCACCCTTTGTTCTGGAAGCTTCTCCAGTTAGGGACAACACTTCCAGTCTCCTTCCTACTTTTCGTAGGAAATGGAGCATCTCTGACAGCTCCCTGGAGAGCAAGGTTCCTGTTCACAGCACTGAGGAAAATTGTAGCCTGTTGAAGCAGCCTTATCTGAATAAAATTGTCCTTTCCCCTGCCTGGACATCTCAGAGCTGGGCCGGCAGCACTGAGAGCCAGAGTCAGGGTCTCAAGTGTACTTCTTCTTAAAACCCTTCTCATTGGATCGTTTATGAGAGAAACTCAGAAAACCTGCTTGTCAGGTTCCTTCACTGAAGAGAGGCTTTGTGGAGGGCCAGAAACAAACTGGAGGAAGAACCGTTGACATATGACCATTCTTTGCAGTGGGGTATTTCAATGTCTTTGAAGTCACAAAGTACATCCAGTTCCAGTTAATTAGTATGTATGTATTATGTATGTATGTATGCATGTATGAATGTATGTATATATGCATATATGTACATATTCATTCATCCATTCATTTATTCATTCATTCATTGAGACAAGCTATTGTGCAGACCACTCTGGCCTTGAACTTGCTAGGTACTGAGGATGACTTTGGATTTCTAATCCTCCTGCTTCTACCTCTCAAATATTGAGACTAAGATGGAACCCAGGGCCTGGTGCATGCTAGGCAGACACTCTACCCACTGGGTTCCATCCCAAGTCTTGACGGAACTCCTGTGGATGATTAAGAACAGGTTGACGTCAGGGTGTTGTCAGGAAAGCAATGTCGATGCTGTCAGGGTTCGGACACCCACCTGACCTCCAGTTTCACATTTACCCATCCCAGCTATGTTAAGACATCACAGCTATGATCTGCTCGTGATGTTGACAGCGAGCTTAGGAGAGGACATGTATTTGGTGTCTATGAAGAGTGCGTTCCACTCCTAACACTTGTAGTCTCCATCGTCTTGGAGGTTCCTATTGTGCATAACAGCATTTTAACCATCTGTTTTATCTCCTTTGTGGCAGGGCTTCCTGGAATGCTCAGTAATCTCACAGTACAGTCATGCAGCAATGTTATGGAACTACCTTAGCTGCAGAACTTGACACAGCCACGGTCTATCCCACACTCAAGTGAATGAGTTTTTTTGGGGGGGTGCTTCTTTTAACTAGAAAAAAATTGTTTTTTCATTAAAAATAATACAGCAATAAAAATTTAACCATCGAATGTCAGGAAGGCAGCCATCTACAAGTAACAATCAGTACTCGTTTGTTGGGTGCCCTGGGCTGTGAGGCTTAGACCAGTGGTTCTCACCCTTCCTAATGTTGCGACCCTTTAATACAGTTCCTCATGTTGTGCTGGCCCCAACCGTAAAATCATTTTCATTGCCACCTCATAACTGTAAATTGCTATTATTGTGAATTATAATGTAATTATCTGTGCCTTCCGGTGGTCTTAGGTGACACTCATGAAAGGCTGCGACCCACCAATTGAGAACCACAGGCGTAGAGGCTCATAGCTCGGTGACTCTCTCTGCACTGCAAGGCTTTCCGAGGCCTGAGAGCTGGCTGTTTCTGTAGATTCTTTGCTCCACCTGTGTAAACTTCAAGGTGTTCTGCTAAACCCCTTATTTCCAGTGACTCATCTTGAAATCACTGATTTCATCTTCTTGCTTCTTCACAAAGCCAGAAAGGAAGATCAGTCTGACATTGTTTGCCCCTCCAAACACACCTGCCCTGTAACCTGAAGACTCCAGCACTTGCTGCTAATGTACCCACTAACATGCTGTTTTTCATCTTTCACAGGAGCAGAAATATGTCTGGAGAAAAGAAAAAAAAAAAAAGGTTCTCCAGTTCCTACAAATGATTCTCGAATGGGGGGGATTTCATGTAGAACCTTCCAGTCTCAGCACATGGAATGATTCTTTTTCTGTGGCTACATTGTCTGTGGCTTCTCACCGTTTCCATCTCAAATCCCTTTGTGAGGAGACGAGGAAGCACGCTGGAAGGTGGGTAAAATTGAGGCTCCTATGCAAAGGGAAATAAGCTGGTCATGGTAGGCCAATTCCATGTTCATGCTTGAGAGAGGCAAACAGGCGATTAAACTCTTAGAAACAGAGAGTAGAATTCGGTTTCCAGGGGGTGAGGGGAGAGGCAAACAGAGAGACATTTAGTAGGGAGAGAGTTTCAGTTTTGTAAGATAAAAATCATTCTAGAAATAGACTTCAAAACCATGTGAATTTAACTTATCGAGCCATGCCCTTAATGCTACTAAGCTATGAACTTAAGAACCTCTTGAAAGGTAAACTGCGTTTATGCTAAAACCACAGTTGAAACTTAAAAATATTGAAAGCTAAAAGAACAAGTCAAAGAGATCTGTACAAAAAAGATGCAAAGCATTGTAATTGGAAAACTGTTTCTCCAAAATGAAGAATACAAAACAATTGATCTAATTACACAGAACGTTGTGGGCCGTTCTTCCTCCGGGACTCTCCCTAGAGAAGATAAAACCAAACCACCACCTTAATTTTGCCCATCTCAAGCAGAAAGCCTAGTTAAATCACATACTAATATTTTAGGTCACTAAACTCGAGTTCCTTCCTTTCCCTTAAGCCCTTCCTTACCATGACCCAGCAGGACATCTCTTCCATTAACCGCCATGCTAGCCAATAACCAATGTCCTCACCAGCTTTCCCAGGACTCTTTGTGCCCCAGAGTGTCCCCAGCCACATGAGCATTTCAAGTCCTGTGTGGCTCTGGTGCTCCTGACCCCTTTATTCTTGATGGATTCATTTTTTTTTCCTTTAGAATCTGCAACGATTTTTCTCCTGGCTCCCTCCTGACCTCCAGTTTCTTTGGTAAGCTCTGCTGTGTCCAGTTCCCATTCATTACGTTTTCTTTTTACCCTAGGTTTCCCAATCTGTTTCTTTCCTCAGAGAATTCTGTTCTAATTTACAACTTCCAGCCTTACTTATCAATGCTTTGTTGGCAAACACGTGTATTTCTTTGACTGTACCTTGTAACTGTGTGTACAAGGGTGGTGGGTTTCTGCATAGTGTTCCAGACTGGCCCTCAGACTCCTTACACCTAAATCATTCCTTTATTCCTGAGTCGGGACCTTTTCTTGCAGTTGCTGCTATGCTGTATCATCTTCCAGACTCACCCAAAGTAGAAGAAAAGAAGTGTGTCCCCTCACCATCCCCGTCCCAGAGTCTTCCTGATCCTAGCCGGACCCACCTTTCAGTTCTCTGTGAACATCCACACACCTTCCTCTGCTAGCTGCACTGTCACACTACACTCTCGCCACTTCCCACTGCACCGCGTCCCCTCCTTCCTGATCTCCTGTCCCCTAAGCATGCACCTTGTTTCAGTACTATGTTCCCCATTCTCTCCCATCCCAGTGGACGGGAACTGGACACAGTACACCCTGCCAGAGAGACTGGAGGTCAGGAGGGCACCAGAGGCCAACGCTTGCAGAGTCTGAAGGAAGAAGTGAAAACAGCGAGGATAAAATAGTCAGGAGTGGCTCTTTCCAGACACAGTCACTTTGCTAAGTGAAATTCCTTTAGCCACTTTGTTTTTCTATCACAAGAAAGTTCACACTCCTCGCACGGTAAGACATTTACCTAACTATCCAAGTCCCCCTCCCTGCACCTTATGTTTAATAACAGGCTATGTGCTGCAAACTCAGTAATATATAGAGAGACACCTGTACCATCGCGTGCTTCTTTTGGATGAGTTGTTCCTT